>CAUYRT010086198.1:0-67736 GCA_963574885.1 Lepilemur ruficaudatus | reverse complement strand
AGTAGGAAATCTACTGGTCCATTTCAAATATCAAAACTTACAAGCAAAAGTGAATGGCAATTCACATTTCATTGTATTTGGTCTTATTCACCTTTTTTGATCTGATTTGATTTTAACCCCATGTGACTGATTTCCGGCAGGTCAGTGAGGCTCTTGCTTCTTATTACTGCTACACATGACCTCACTCATGAATCAGACCCCCAGAGGCCCTGGGACATTTTTCTCTAAGTACATTAAAAACTTAGAGAGGCCAATAATGGAACAATTGGCTTTTCCAAGGAGTTCTGGAGCTAACACACTAAAATTACATTACATCGACCAAATTATTCCATAATTATTTTCCTTAGAATCTGCGTGTGGGAAAAAGCAAGGAGGTCATTGGGAGCAAAACTTGTGAACTAAATGACAAAAAGTTCAGAATCTATAGAGCTTAAAGAAGCAGGTGCAACTGCCTCAGGCAGTAACCTTAGCAGTATACAGCCGGGGCCCTATTTCATAGGGAAATAGAACCTGCAGATATCTAGAATTTTCTGGCCCCTGAATATAGTTCAGGTTGGGATTCCCTAGGCCCACACCATGCAGGCACCCCAAGTATTAAAATACAATTGTCCAAGATAGAGAAATCATCAAAGGCTTGTATGTTTTGATTATAACTCCTAAGAGAGGAAGAATTGCAATGAGAATGCAGAGGGACAGCTAACAAAAATTATAACTGGGATTAGCAAATGTAGCAATTGTTGACTCCACGAACTGCTTTAAACAAGTAGTGTGCACACCTATATACAAAGTAGCTATGATCGTCTGGATACACTGAGGTTCTGCAGCTCTGACACTGCATTTCTACCCCAAGAAAGCTACATTCCTCTTCTTCCTTCTATAAGAAATTTTGTCTTTCTCTGGCTCTTTATTTTACCTGTCCATCTGTGATTTCTTGGAAAAGATGCTGTAGTCCCCCACGCCATGGATTGGTAAACCAAGATAGATGTTATTTTCCAACATGAATGGACTGGTACCCATCTTTGTTTTTCCCTTAGTGAGTCAGAAGCAGGTCAATGAAATTCACTGCATTTGTTTCTGTCATATTAAAATGTCTGTGCTTGGCAAATTATTCTCAATGCCATTACATAAATGTAGGATTATAACCAAAATCTCCTAAGCAGTTAAAAATTAATTAGGAAAAAAACTCTAAAAAACAAGTAGAAAAAATTCTATCTTTATTAACAATTGCTTTCTCATTTTTTAAAGAACGTGAGCCTGTATGAAAAGAAAAATATAATTTTTTGTTTTTAAGACTAATTTTATTTTTACTTTACAAAATAAATAATATCAATACAAGAAAAAATATTTCTACCTTAGTAGAAACTATTCTTTTTTTTTTTTTTTTTAGAAACTATTCAATATGAGTTTAATTCAGAACTCCTTGATCTTTTTGACTTAACATGTGGGGCTTTAAAAAAAAATAAAAGTATCTCTTCTCCAAAAACAAAATTAAGTGAAAATTGTTACACAATGTTCAAAATTCATTACCTGCTACAATAATAAACTATCCTATATGTGGAAAACTGAAATGAAATTTAGCATATAGTTTCAGACAGAGCTCTAGTGAACACAGGCTTAAATAAAATATAGTGACACATATTTTATATTGTGTTTTCATAGAATTTTTTCACAGTTATTTAATATACCTACTTTAAAATGCAAAAAGTGCCATTAATTTGATAACCTGAAGTATCTCCACCATATTCATAATACTAATGTGGGCCATATTCAATGATTATGCAGATTAAAAATAAGTTATATTTACCCCAGACATATCATCCAGCATTGCATTATTTTGAGGCAAAAA
Organism: Lepilemur ruficaudatus; assembly: GCA_963574885.1. Taxonomy (NCBI): domain Eukaryota; kingdom Metazoa; phylum Chordata; class Mammalia; order Primates; family Lepilemuridae; genus Lepilemur; species Lepilemur ruficaudatus. The sequence continues at coordinate 65,890 of CAUYRT010086198.1, read as the reverse complement.
GAATTAAATTATGATACTATTTGGATGAATGTCTCTGTCAAAAATCAAAGCTTTTAACTAAATCATAAAACTCTTTTCCACTTAAAGTATAAAGATAGGATTGTTAAAAGATTAAAAATATCCTACTTCTTATGCTAATCTAATCGGCATTAACGGACACAGATAACATTAATATTTTGTATTCTATGTATAGAAGGACCCAATCATAATATTTTTTATTAATATGTCAACTTGATTTACTCTAGGTTAAATTATATAACCTGAAATACCAAAATTTAATGAAGAATCAAGCCAGAGATAATGAAATAGAATTTGTGTTAACTGAATTGAAACATATCTGTCCCAGCTCTGCCACCATTTTGTGTGATATTAGAAATGCCAATTAACCTCTTGAGCCTCATTTCCTTCATCCATAAAATCATTATTTTATAATATTCAGATTTATCTTTTGTGATAGCACATGCAATATTATACAACAGCCTTATAAGAGGGCAGAGTAAAGGACATCTCTGTAACCTGAATAGGCAGGACATCATTCCAACAGAAGACTTCAAATCCAAAAAAGACCAATGCACTAGCTTGCTGATGCCTGAAATGTTCTGGAAGGTTAAGAAACTTTTGATTACAAAGTAATAGGAAAAAACTGGCACATACTCAAGTCCTTTGATAACCTTATACAAACCAAGATGCTAAGGACCAGATCCAAAACTTTCAGAAGTTTTGAGAGAAGCACTCACTGCTAGTTTAGTTGGAGTGGAAGGCTGTTTTCTATTTCCCATGACCCTCTTTAGGCTCCTACCAAATGCATGCATGTACACACACACAAACACACACACACACACACACACACACACACATTCTAAGTCAGGACCCCTAATATATGAGATCAGAGTCTCATGCCTCTTTCTTTAATAGAACTCATGATCAGTTTAATTTTTTATTCCTTAAAATATTGCTTTGATTTATCTCTCTCTTTCCCAATACACTGTAAGCTTCTTAAGGAAAGGGACTATGATGTACCCAGTTTACTCTCCACTGTATCCATGAAAACAGAACAGTACATGTGTCTGGCACATAGTGGATTTACTGTAAGTATTGTTTAAATAAAAAAGCAAAAGAGAGAAAGAATGAGCTTTTGGAACATCTAAGTGTCTTAGAGAAATGACATCTCCAGGTGGAAAGAAAGAGCATTGAAAATAATGGCTGAGATTCCCAAACACAAATTACACCTGCTTGACATTTTTACCAAAATCTGGCTTTAAACACTTAACATCGTTTGTCAGTGTATTCACTTTTCTATGATTTTTCCTCTGATGGAATGTAAGTTCTGTAAGGGGGAAACCCTTGCTTTGTTCAGTTTTGCATTCCAAGTGTCTGGAATGGCAGTGCCTGGCACATAGCAGACACCCAATAAACGTTTGTTGAATAAATGAAGGAAGGAAGGATGGGCTCTGGTTTCATTTTTCCAGTAAGTTTACTGATTTAAAAAGAATTTAACATTTTTTGTGTTAAGAAATAAACTGGAAAAGAATATTGACTTTTTCATTGCTGTCATTCTTCCAAGGTCCAAGCAACAGAAGTTTCCTTCATTCTACTGAAAATATTTCAGAAATTAATTAATTACATGATAATTATAATCTGTAGCTCTTGAACCTTCCTTCAGAGGATTCTTAAATACCTTGAGATTAAAAAAATTTAAAACACATTTTTCTCCCCCTAAGGAATCTTTGTAATTTTCAAATACACATATTTTTTTGGAAATATAACCCACATGTTTCTGATTCACTTATACTTGCAGTGTTCCATCCCAATTTTGGTTACACTGATACGATAATTAACAGGCTACTTTAAGACAAACATATGCTTCTCCTGAACTGCCAACATGTACGTTTTCTAATAAAAGCGACACAAGGAATATCTAACTGCTTTCAGATAGGTTCAAAATTCTCTTGAGTTCTGAGGACCTTTAAAAAAAAGTATGAAAAAAAAGTATATGCTCTCTAATGGATATTCACTGGTGATTGTTAAACTTGAATTCAAGAGGAGAAGATACACCTTAAGCAAAAGTATGAGGCGATTTAGTAATTGTCTAATGAACTGACTCAGTATAAGATCAGAAGTAAATGGAGAGAGAGGGAAGGAGAGAAAGTCCATCAGAGAGCACAGGGATATGAGTAAAAGTAGAAGGACTTTCCTTCTTGCATAATTTTGACTTTGCTCGGAAATCGATGCTGTAACAATTTATTAATATTTCATTTTCTAGGACAGTTGTAAGAAGAAATTGTGTCAGCCAGGAACATTTCTCATCATATGCCTGGCCATGTGTAATAGAAAGGGACATGATCAAATGATTGGACCATTCTGATTTACGTGGGACTGTCTACATAACTTCATAAGCAAGGGCGATTGCTACTAACAGGGCTGTCTTGCCAAATCATTACAAATCAGAAATACTGGGAACACATCCTAGTCCATCTCAAGAGAAAAGACTAAAGATACATGCTTTTGTACTAGAAGTTTGTTCCAGGTGAAGAATTAACAGTCTTGCTTTTTTTCTTTGTTACAATTATAGAAGTAAAATACAAAAAACAAACAAAAAAAATGACAAATTCTTTGATACTGGTTCAGGTGTCAGTAATTGGATGGTACAGATTAAAGGTTTATATTTGAAATGTTTAATCCCTTTGTATTACAGTTGATGTTCCACTAAAAGGCCGCTCCTGCTGATTGTCAATGAATACTCACTCTTGACAATTTCAGGCTGAATCTTATGTTCAGAAAAAGACATGAAGGACAGTTACATTTTCAAGCCACAACCCAATTTGTAAACACTTATCTAGAAATAAGGACATACCGTGAGGGATTCTTAAGAAACTTACTATAAACTTCTGCTCTTTAAAATTCAAATAGAATGAAGAGAAAACACTAAGGAAAAGCATGCATAAAATCTCCAGGGCATGGAAAAACCCCACAGGAAAACAGGATGTTCTTCAGTAACTTAATTCTCACATTCCCCTACGTATTAATACCTTTTTCAGGTTGCCCATTTGAAACACGGGAATTAGTGAGTCACTCTGAGCTCATACTTCCATGATCAGTAAAAGTGATTCTTATTACCAGCATCAACCAAAACGTTAGAGAAAAATATGGTTTAAAGCCTCAAGGGCCAAATATGGGATTATCCAGCAAAACCTGAAATAATCTACTCTTGTCAATAAAGCAGAAGAAGTGAAAATTTTTCAGGAACATGAAGAAGAGACTATTTTACAAGCAGTGGGAACCCTGAATTGACAATAATGTACGGTTTATAAATTCCTACATTCACAATGACTAACAATGAGATAAATAAATATAAACAACAGGATAAAAATAAATAAATAAATAAATAAATACATAAATAAATAAATAAACAGCGGCCTCTTTAAATTCCCTTATGGGTTTGACAATGAGCTGATTGCTCTCTTGGCTTGTACCTGGCAGGGCTTTGTGGCTGTGCTTTCCAAATTGTGTTGCTCTTCCTTTCCTGAGTTGGTAGCTATAGAGAAAAGGCAATTTAATGAAAAAATGCCTTCCCGAAATGTTATGCAGGATTGAAAAGAAACATTTTTTTTATGAGCATACATGACAATTTCTGGAACCTTTATATCAACTGCTAGACTTCAAAGGAGGTTATGTAATATCCCCCAAGAGTTCTTCTAATTTGAAGTATCTTTCTCTATTTTCTAACTTATCACTGGGGTCAGCTCCCTAAGTGGAAATTTGGGATACATATACATTTGTTGGATTCAGAAAGATATATGTAACATATAATACCTAATTAGCCATAAAATTATAGGTGTGAGAAACTACACAATTGCACTGCTGAATGATCTTGCTTGCAAGAGGCATAAGTTAGTACTGGATTTAGTGTACGTGGACTAGTACACGTAAAGTAATGTCATTATATGCATATGACTTTATGTTTTTAAGTCTAAGAGCTATTGTATAGATCAAGCATAGTAATTATTATGAAAAGTAAATGGGTTGCTAGAAATTCCATGTATTCTCCCCAGTAGAAATGAATGACTCCCCTGTCTAGAACTACTACTTTTGCATGTCAAACCTGTATTTCAAGCTACACATTGAAAAACTTTATCTGGCCTCACAAACTTAATGTGCCCAAAAGGAACTCTATATTCCTGATCCTGAACTCATTCCTTCTCTTACACATCCTATTTCAGTTGAAGGACATCACTTTCTATGTCACCACCTAGGCTAAATGTGCTAGAGTCAGTTTTGACCCAAGCGTCCTCTTCCTTAGTTTTTCTATTTTGCCTTTTTTTGCCTTATTTCTATTTTGTCTTATAACTTTGCTTTTTTTCCCCCTCTCGTTCTAATTTATACCGTGAATCTCAACAGTGTTCAGTCTTTTGGGAGTCGGGAAGGGTATCATAAAAATGGAGCACTGAACATCCTCATCTAAGCACACATTTGTGTTATATATAGGTCAATGTTTTGGTTGAATAATATCTATAGTGGAGATCAGCCTGTGTGGACAGTAATGTGTACATAGCATCCATCAATCCATCCATGTGTTCATGCCATGAATAATATAAACTATTCCTTCAAATAAATTCCATACATGCATCTCATAAAGTTAGAAAGAGATATTTTGGAGTGTAATATTAGAATCTAAGGATTTATGTGTGTAGCATGGAACAAAAACTTGGCAGCATAATGATTTTCAGTATTGATTGAAAATACTTTTAGATACAAGACTAAGGAGATAAAAGGCTTTATAGGAAAGTAAGAATCGATTCTTAATACACAACATTGTTATGCAGAAATGGTTCTAATGTGTATTGATTAGAAACCCTTTAAGGATAACTCTTTGATAAAAGGTCTCTCTTATGAATAGAAGTTTTAAGATTATTCAGAACGAAACTTGATAATAGGCTGATTTCTTCTGGCTAAATGAGAATTAAAAAGTCAAGAGCACGATGTTCTTTTTAACATGGATAAGAACTAATCCTCTTTCTTGGAATTTGCTTTCAGTTTTCTCAGCTTGTTTTTAAAAGTATTTCTCTTCAATTACGTGCAATTAATTTATAGTTAAGTGATATAAAAAGGGACAAGCACTACCCTAAATTATGTATAAAAATATTACACACAAACGGTGTGATGTCAATTGAACTACTTGCATATCTTCCTGACAAAGTCAGCAAGAAGGTAAGTTTTCTCTGCTGATGATATGGTTTTGCCATCACTTCTCAAGTTCAACTTTCAGAGTCACCTGAACTTGTTGAGTAATTACTGTAAGATAGAATGGCTTATTATCAGCTATGCCTGAAGCCAAATTGTCAGTTTATGCAAGTATTCTAAATTTCTCATGGAACATATCAAATAATTTTATTCTATCAGTTCAGTTTTTGACCAAGGAGCACAGTTTACACCTGACTCATCGTGGCAAGCACATCAGGATCTAATACTACTAAAAGTCACAAGTACTTCATAAGCCACAGAGTAATAATCGCTGATTGTTTTCACATCTGCCCTCAGTGTTTTAGGTGATTCCTCTCAAACACTATGGGATCTCACTTTAGTACATGCCTAAGCTCTTCTGCAAACTCTAAAGATTTAATAAAGAAAATTCTGGCACAAACCAGGTAATCTTGCAGTCCCTTTCAGGAGAAGGTAAAACAGTCCTTACCTAGATGATACTGTAAATCATATGCTATAATGTTAATAAAATCCCGGCTGAGACTAAGGAAATTTGAAACACCAAACAAGCCACATGTTAACCAATTGGATTTACTAGGTGTCATTTTTGTATCAAGCTAGGTCGTGAGAAACTTATATACCTGAATAATATTAATTTAGCTGCTCTGTAAATTTCTTTACAAAATTGAAAGTTAACATTTGCTTGGCTTTTATTGAGTTAATAAACTGACCACAAGAAAATGTTTCTCTCTATACATATATAACTGCCATTTAAAACATTAGGGTGAGATATAACATTACACCATTATAGGTTTTTTTTGTAGAATATAGTAGCAGAAAAAAAAATCCTCTCTAGGACATCTGATATGTTTCCTTATACCAGAGAATAAAACAATATAACCATTTTTAAAGCTATTTTGGCCTTGGCTTTAGAAAACTTAAGACAAAATTTAAATGCTCCATTGTCGTAACTAGCCATCATTTAAACTTCTAACAAATTTATTTCCTCTGCTATATAACTTCTGTTTCTTCTTAATTTAACGTTTTGAATGTGTCTTTAATCATAAGTAACCTAAGCTCCTTTTTAAGAGGCAAAAAAGGTAGAAGTTCTTATTACTCATTCACCTTGGGTTGAAGAGAGTGATGGATATCTCTTTTTCTTTCAAATGCATGTTGGTACCAGAAAAAGAGGGCTGCCAATAGAAAATTAGGTCACACAGGAAGTAGAACTAAAGTTGTTGAGATATCACAAGTACAAACTTTTTCAAATTGATTTTTTTTTATTCAACACAAGAGGAGTGTTTTCCTACATCCTAGTGTAAACAAGGGTCACTGCTTGTTTTTAACAAATAGATCTAATAATTTTCAGATTTTTAGAAATGAAAAGAGAAGATGAAGAATAGTGGAGGAGGATAATCTTTACTCTCTACAGCCTCTGCCTGTAATGATCAAACATTGCCAGCAAGTGCATAAACATCCTTGCAAACACTGCACTCTAGAGCTTCATCACGAGCACACGAGATCTTCCAAACCATTTCTAGACTTCTCAGTGAGTGGGGGAGAGCAGAGATGAAGGAACAAACAGACTTGGTGAATAACACAGTTGCAAGCTATAAACAAATCTGCAACTGAAAAGCAATTAGAATTCTGCATTGTGAACATCAGTTGTTTTTAACAAACCTGCTTATTGGAGATGACAAGGTTTAACAATGAAATTTACAAAGACAAATTTGTTATCAGCATCAATTTCCCTTTTATGTTGGATTTGGGTTCGAAGAAGAGGCACACCTTTACTTCTCTCAGAAACCTGTGTCAGTATCCTTGTCTAACAGCACCTGGAAATTTGCCAGTGCAGAGATACTTTATGAAGTGTTACCTATCCTCAAATGTTTATTTAGTACCTACTCTGTGTAAGGAAGAAAATGGAAAGGAAGAGATATTGTAAATTATATGTGATAAACTCTCAAATAATAAAATTGAGTGGAGAAAGAAGAACTAGTCATATGCCTTAGGATAAGATACCCATTATCTATCTTCTGTTTGGGCATCCATCAATCCTTCTATCATCCATCCATCCATCCCTCCATTCTTCTATCGATTATGTGAACATAATCTGAAGAATTTGTTTTTGTCATATGATTAATTATTATCTCTGAAAATTATTCCCAAAGAAGAAATTTTTAAAATTTCCCAGTTAAGATGACATCCCTGGAGAATGTCTCCCAAAGTAATTCCATTGCATAGGGGAAAAAAACCCTCGTGTAGACACATAAGTTTTAGTATTTTTTCTCAGAGTGTCAATCCTCTTTATTATTTGAATCATTTAGCAATGATGCACCTGATTACAGTCAGGTGATGAGAAACTAAGCATTCATGGTGTTCTGAGGGGGATAGGGATCCCACTTAGAGCTGGGCTGCTCAGAGAATTAGACGTAAGTTAGCCCCATGCAGAGGCTGTAATAATTATTTTATGACATGCAAGTGATATTAAAAACATGCCCTGTACGTTATATTCAACTCTGAGCAGGGAGCTTGTGAAGGAACACACTGGACACTGGTGAGGGGGCTTTACCCATATATGCAAGCAGATTATGATTAATTCGTTATTAAGTGACACCTTCTCTGGCATAACTGTTGAATGATACACAAATGTCATGCATATGCCTGAGTGTTCGAGGTACCAGGTAGCCTATAGAAATACCTTCCCTCTCTCAGATGCCCACCAGCTGTCACACATGGTGGACAGACCAAAGCCCTGGCTATAATCTGGTGTTTACTTTGTTCAGACACCCTTCCTGCCTGAGATCCAACACTTGTATATCTAGAAAACTCTTCTTTATTTTTCAAAATGAAGTTGAAGAGTTACCTACTCTGTAAAGCCTGACCTTATTCTTTTACCTCCTGGCGCATTAAATAACTTTCTCTTCTTTACTACTTGTATACTTTGCACATATTAATAAATTGATGGTTAACCATAGATTACTATATTATAATCATTTTCTGACAGAGAATCTGATCAGGAGGGAGACAAATTGTATTAAAACAAGGAGAAAATATAATTTTTTTTTGAGACAAGGTCTGACTTTGTCACCTGGGCTAGAGTGCAGTGGCATCATCATAGATCACTGCAACCTTCAACTCTTGGGCTCAAGCGATCCTCTTGTCTCAGCTTCCCAAGAAGCTGTGGCAACAGGTGTGCGTCACCACACCTGGCTGATTTTTCTATTTAGCCTAATTCTTAGTAGACAAGTTTGAAGGTACTTTACTTGTATTTGTGTTACAACTTTGGAATATATAACTCTAAACTGTACGATATTTTACAATTACTGATGAAACTAATATAATACAGGTCTTTTTTAAAAGCATACCTGAGTCACTCATACACATACATGCACACACACACAATGGAAAACTATACATGTAGTTTCTCCTTTTCTTTCTGTTATCTACCCCTGTTCCTGGTATATCCTAGTTAGTTGATCTACAAAACTCAAGCTAGTCTACACCATTAACCATTAACCATGATCCTAAGTTGCAGACATTGCATTTTGGTAGAAATAGGTAGTCTCTCCAGAGCTAATCCAGCAAAGTCAATCTTCAAAGCAAAATAAAGTATCCTGATGACATTCTGAGAGGCAAAAAATGGAGAATCATATCTTTTAATATTTAAGAATACTTTCAGTATTTGAATCCCTTTATGGCCATATATTTAATGAATATTCACAGAATTCACATAACTATTAAGGTTTTAAATATATGTGGACACTTCATTCCAATACGCTATGAAAGAACAAATAGTTCCATAGACTATCTGTACCCTCGTCCTCAATCCTTCAGTGATTTCATGAGTAATTTCTGTTACCCTGACAACATTTACAAATAAATGATTTACCCTAACTATATCTGATTGCATTGCCCGGGTAATTTGATGTTTTTTAGAAAGTCTGACATGGATTTTATTTTAGCTGCATATTTTCTTTCTTTTAGGAAATAAAGATTTAATAGATTGGATACTTAACATTGTATTTATACCTTAATTATATTTAATATGTTAAGTAGCTATTAAGGAAGTAATGTTGTCAACATCTTTATGAAGGAACTGGCAAGGTAGTAATATTCTGGTTTACTAATGGTGAAGTAATGAAGAAATTCTAAGTACTATCCAAGGACACATTGGAGATCTTGTATGATTGAAATTTTGCCTCTTGGCAGCTGTCAGTCTCATGTCCAGAATGCTGTGCCTGTGGTTTAAAAAAGTAATACATTATATCTTGAGCTCTTCTTTCTTTTTAAAGGTTCGTAGTAAAATAAATAAAACCACATGCAGAAAGACAGGCTACATGAACACACACACACACACACACACACACACACACACACACGCAAATTCACCTACACATTCCCATATTACTGGAGTTAGAATACTTCAGCCAGGGCCAATTTTTATATTACTGAATGTAGAGACAGTGGCTAGATGCATCCACATGTATTCTGAAGATATGTTGGTGACCAGCACTCTGCAGCTTCTAACTACCATATCTTAGAAATTTTTAAATATATTATACATTTTTAGATTTTAAAACATTTTAGAATCACCACTGCTTTTAGACACTCCTGTGCTTAGGAGGCAGGGATCTCAGGCAGTGGCGAATATTCTCTCCATAAAAGTTTTTGGGGCCGGGCGCGGTGGCTCACACCTGTAATCCTAGCACTCTGGGAGGCCGAGGCGGGAGGATCGCTCAAGGTCAGGAATTCGAAACCAGCCTGAACAAGAGCGAGACCCCATCTCTACCAAAAAAAAAATAGAAAGAAATTAATTGGACAACTCAAAGTATATCGAAAAATTAGCTGGGCATGGTGTCACATGCCTGTAGTCCTAGCTACTTGGGAGACTGAGGCAGGAGGATCGTTTGAGCCCAGGAATTTGAGGTTGCTGTGAGCTAGGCTGATGCCACCGCACTCTAGCCCAGGCAACAGAGTGAGACTGTGTCTCAAAAAAAAAAAAAAAAAAATTAAAAAAAAGTTTTTGGAGGCTCTACCTGGAAGACGAACATTACCATCAAAAGTATTTTTATGCATATAAAATTACTTTATGTACAGAGGCTTTTGCATAATGGCATTTCACAATGCAGCAAAATTTAAAATTTTTTCTATTTCTGATTGAAATAGAAAATACATTATTCCACTGGAAATTGTTAACTTTTTCCACACATGTCGGTGATGTAATTTATCCTTTCTGTTTTACATTTTCCAAAGTAAACCTAAATTCTAGACAATAGTGTTGGGATTGTCAAGCTAATAAAGAATGTGTAGGAAAGTCTGCCAGATTTGACTACATGAAACTTGAACTTCAATAGACTGCAGTTTACCTTTCCAACCAAATCTTTCTTTCCCTTATTCACTAACACAACATTTCACTTAAGGCAGGCTATTTGCCTCTCTGTCCCTTCTCCCCTTCAGAATAACTTGAAACCCCCTCCTACACTTTTTCTATATTCTTTTAACATAAAATGCCTTCTTTTTTTCTTTTTAACCCCAGGTGCACCACTCATCTTTTAAAGTCATGTTTACGTATCATTCCTCCCTGTACTTAACTGTTCATAGAGGCCTCTTCATTTCTAATGTTATGTAATTGCAAACATTTGACACATTTTCAGCTATATGTTTTTAATTAAATCATCTCAAGCACATAAAAATTTTCTCTACAATTAGATTGCATTCCATGAGGACAGATTTTTTTTATTTCTTCTCCCCCATTTCAACAAAGACCTACCTCTACAGGGAGAACTATGAAACAATGAGAAAGGAAATAGCAGAGGACGTAAACAGGTGGAAGACCGTACCATGCTCGTGGATCAGCAGAGTCAACATTGTTAAAAGGTCTATATTACCCAAACTAATCTACAGAATCAGTGTAATTCCTATTAAAATACCATCATTATTTTTCACAGATATAGCAAAATTACGTTACGCGTCATATGGAACAAGAGAAGACCCTGTATAGCAAAAGCAATCCTAGGCAATAAAAACAAAATGGGAGCTATCAATTTACCAGACTTCAAATTATACTACAAGGCTATAGTAATTAAGACAGCTTTTCACTGGCACAAGAACAGAGACATTGACCAGTGGAACAGAACTGAGAACCCAGATATAAAACTACCCTCATATAGCCATCTAATCTTTGACAAAGCAGACAAAAACATACAATGGGGAAAAGAATCCTTATTCAATAAATGGTGCTGGGAAAACTGGATATCCACATGTAGAAGACTGAAGCTGGATCCACAACTTTCACCTCTCACAATAATCAACTTGCGCTGGGTAACAGACTTAAACCTAAGATATGAAATTATTAGAATTCTAGAGGAAAACGTTGGAAAGACTCTTCTAGACATTGGCCTAGACAAAGAATCTATGAATAAGACCCCAAAGGCAATCACAGCAACAACAAAAATAAATAAATGGGACCTGATCAAACTAAAAAGCTTCTGCACAGCCAAAGAAACTGTCACAAGAGCAAACAGACAACCTACAAAATGGGATAAAATATTCACATGGTACACATCTGATAAGGGGCTGATAATTACAATCTATTTAGAACTCAGGACAATCAGCAAGAAAAAATGAAACCACCCTATCAAAAATTGGGCAAAGGACATGAACAGAAACTTTTCAAACGAAGACAGAATAGTGGCCAACGAACATATGAAAAAATGCTCAACATCTCTAATCATCAGGGAAATGAAAATCAAAACTACAATGAGATATCACTTATCTCCAGTGAGAATGGCCTTTATCAAAAAGTCACAAAACAATAAATGTTGGCCTGAATGAGGAGAGATAAGAACACTCCTACACTGCAGTGCAACGCCTGTGGGAAGCAATATGGAGATACCTGAAAGTGATACAAGTAGATCTACCATTTGATCCAGCAATCCCACTATGGGGCATCTACCCAAAAGAACAAAAGACACTCTATAAAAAAGACACTTGCACTCGAATGTTTATAGCAGCACAATTCACAATTGCAAAGTTGTGAAAACAACCCAAGTGTCCATCAATATATGAGTGCATTCATAAAATGTGGTATATATATACCATGGAGGACTATTCAGCTATAAGAAACAACAGTGATATAGCACCTCTAGTGTTTTCCTGGATGGAGCTGAAACCCGTTCTACTAAGTGAGGTATCCGAAGAATGGATGGACAGACACCACATGTACTCACTAGCCAATTGGTATTAGCTGATCAACACCTAAGTGGACACATAGGAACAACATTTATCGGGTGTCGGGCAGACGGAAGTGGGGAGGAGGGGATGGCTATATACATACTTATTGAGTGCCATGTGCACCGTCTGAGGGATGGTCAGGCTTGAAGCTCTGACTTGAGGGTGGTGGGGAGGAAGGGCAATATACCTAACCTTAACATTTGTACCCCCATCATATACTGAAATAAAAAAACGAGGAAAAAAAAGAATACTTAAAAGAAAAAAAGAAAAAATTGCTTAGTCACATTTGTATATTAGAAGTTGAGTTCAGTTCTCACTGACCTCCCTATTATAATAATGTATTAATGATTAAAATATATCCTTACCTCTTTCAGTAGTGCTCAGCCTTGTTTATCTTTGGCATCACTCTCTTTCCTAAAAAAATAGAAAAGAAAAAGAAAAAATAATCAGAAAAACAACATCAAGAACATGCCAACTAATTAATTAATTAGTGGAACCTAGAAACCTCTGATGTCATAAAACCATAGGAAAATAAATATTAGAAGACTAAAAGTGATACTAAAACTAAAAACTAAAAGTGATAGGGTTGCTACATAATTCTTGAAAAGGAAAAAAAACACAAAGGAAAAAGAAAGAATTTTAGAAAACAAAAAAAATATATACACATTTCTCGATGGAAAAATGAGAAGTGACTAAGAACTCACTCCTCTAATATCATGAAATCACCATTGTTGCCCTGATTATATGGTGGAAACAAACAATATCTCTTGAACCATGAAAGTCCCAAAGTCCTTGACAATTAAACCTTGAAATATTATCCTTCTACACACAAATAGTTCTACCTGAACTTTCTTTATGCATATCAATGAATAATGTTATATTTGCATTTTCCATTCCCATTTTAGAGGATCTATCATCTTGTTTTACCTCTTCCATATGCTAGCAATATGTGACTTGAAATGTTAGACATGATGAACATTTTCTCACAAAATAAAATACTATTTCTTCTCCTCGTAGAAATCACTGCATAACCTAACTTAATCCATAAGTACAATACAGAACTATATCTTTTATTTACAACTACTCTTGAGTCCACAACAGAGCACTGTCTGCCTCTACCTGTCATTACTCTAAATACCAATTTAGACCAAATACTGCTTAGGAATCTACTTCATGAAATTTAAAAAAAAAAAATCACAACTCTTTACCTTTCTAATTTGGCCATTATTATATTCAGTTATATTTCTTTTTAAATAAAACATTTGGTATATATAATATGTTCCAGCTAATCAGAAATTACATGTCTCTAGCCATTGAGGAGGTATTCCTGCCTGCACAAACTTTCATATGTTGGGAAGAATGAAAAATAGAAAGTTGATAAATTCTAAAAGACTGAACATAGACTCAAAGACTGAGTTGGACAAAATAATATTACTTTAAACTGAAAGCTGATACCAAATCACTTTCAATTGAGGTGTTTAGTTTTCAATCAATCCTACATGTCACCATCTCTGTCCTCCATCAACTAGAATCAGAATGGCTGAATAATATCAGGTAATATCAGCCTTTTTAAAATAAAGAAATTTTTCTAAATGTAAGTTGCATTGAATACATTTTATCTTTGTCATAAGAGGATATCATGCTCTTTAAATCTACAGTCTCAAAATATCCTTGACTGCCACTTAATTTATGTACCGATACTTAATTTCCCATCCCACCCCACGCCCACAAAGATATCCACTTTAAAGAACTTAAAATAATTAAAACATCTTAATTATCAGAGAAATCCATTTGGCTAGAGTTATTCATGAATGGAAGTATCTAAGTAAAAGAAAGACCACATCATTTGATTGTGATGATATGTGATGCGGACAACTACGTTCTGTTGTAAAACATTTTTGCTTTTGTTTAGTTAAATTTGGCTTTCCTTTACTTGAAAAAAATTCTATTGTTTATAATGTAAAGATAGGGAAAAGAATCATATATAAGTATTTTGCTTATTAAATAATCAAAAAGAAAAGGCCAGCCTCAACCTGTGCTACTGATTTTATATAACTAAGCATATATGTATATAACAGAAGACTTTCACATAGCTCCTTCTCATTTCTGTAATTATCATTTTAAAAGTGTTAATCAGTTATTTTCAAGATAACTGAATTTCTTATACCACAGAGAAGGGTAGAAAATATAGTATAATTGCTCTTAAGTATCTCATTCAACAATAGCCACTTCGAAGTACATTTTAAGGAAAGATTTAGATTGAGAGACCAAGATTTTATTTTCCAAAGTGAACTCGGGTGCTTATTAACTCTCTTAGCTTTTTCAGGCCCACACAGTATTTCTACCTTTGTAAGAGAAGAGGCTTATGCTATCAAATCCCTAAAGTTTTCAGTAACTTTAAAAATTCTGATTTTGAAACTTTTTCAAATAAATTCTTTAGGTCTAAGTTACTTTATTGGTTCTAAAATTTAGGAAGCAATAAAATAAAAACCAGTTTATCTAAAATGGTTACCTTTTCTTGATCATTATCTAGCTGAAAACTTCAGCTGCTTTATAAAGTCAGTTGCCAATCTGACTAAACTAAAGCAAGTAAAGCAACTCCCATGAGGTTAAAACAATAACCACTATGTCATCAACAACCATCAAAAATAGTAAAGGGAAACATAACGAAAATTTGTAAATCCTTAGGGAGCTCTAAGAGATGCCAAGATACTAAAAACAAGTAAACAAATAAATACATAGTGAGAAATTAAAAAATATGAGAAAGCAACAAGTAAACAAATAAAAATAAAGAACTTTAGTCATATAAAGAATACTATTGTTTTAAACTGGAGAGTGCCTAGTTTATTTCTATAATAGATTTATAATTTTTATCACTAAAAATAATGAAAATATCTAATTCATCTTAGGGACACTTTTTTAAAAATAAAACAAGGGAACTTATTTCATTTTTTTGTTAGAACTCATGTATGTTACTAGACGGATCAAGAAGATAGTTTTGTTTCCTGTTTTCCCACATTTTGTCAGCAATTTAACATTATGTGGTCATTTTCAAATAAAAGAAAATCTCACATGTAAATAAATTTAGAAACAGCAGCCAACGTGGATTCAAATGAGAAAGATTTGGTTCAGCATTTACGAAGAGGGCTTTAGATAGGATCTTTGAAACATAGACATAGCTTGGGGACAAATCAGATCCTAGGATCCTGGGTCCATTCCTCACTCTTCAAATAAAACAAAAGTTACTATCAACAGATAAAACATTTTCTAATAATTTGATTGAGTTGAACAGAAAACTGAACAAAGCAAGATTCATTCCTTTGCACTGCATAGCATTACATTTAAAGATTAAAATTATTTTCTTCATGATTTTGAAGGAATTTAACCTACTAAATCAGAGTCATATTACAAAAAGATCATTAGAAAAAAACTGTATTCACTGGCTAAAACTCAGTTGAACAACATAATCCTTACAGAGGAGCCAAGTATGATAAATGAGGTTTAGTTCCAGCATCTTGAGTGATCATTAGATGTGAACTTTTGTACTCACGGGGGCTCAAGGTCCTAAAAGTTTCTAAGAGCTAATGATCATTATTAAAGAGCTGATTTTGATATGTTGACATTCCTAAGACATTTTGATTCAGATTATAGATAGAGAAGCTACATTCTCAGTTTATAAGTACAAGTAATTAAGTGGGTATTTTACCTTCTGTTCAAAAAACTGTATTTGGATACTCTCAATTTTGTATAGTAAACATAACATATCCATAGTCTTTAAAAAATTATTTAAGTTCTTCTGCATTTAGGTTGTAAGTAATAAAGCAATTATAGGTGCTAAAATAGTAATTTCCTTGAAAGCAGGAAACTCCAGGTGAATGTATTTCACTCACTTCCTTAGCTTCTGTTTTCCAGCCTTCTCTGTGCATATGGATAGTCCCTTACTGACAGTGCCAAGCAATCTGGTTTCTTAGCACATTTTTTTTTAAATCATGGGCCCAATCAAGCAGTAAATCATGAAACATAGATAGATTTGCTGCTAGAGATGAGGCCAAGGCATAATTCTGGAATATATTCCTTCTTAATGTGGAAAAGTGTGTAAAATTGTGAAGATTTCTATATTTGCTACAGTAGACCTAATCTAAACTCTCAGAAATTATGCTGATAAAATGCTGATTAGAAAGGTGATCAACAACTTTACTGATTTCACAAATATTTACTGAACATCTACTCTGTGACGCTGGTGATGCATACAGAGATAAATACCGTAGACAAAATTAAGATCTTGTTAAATTTACCTGGTTACTAAACATGAGAAGTGCATAGGCAAGGAGGACAAAGTACTTTTCTTGTTCTTTAGGAACTTGGCTTAGTAAAATAGGAGCTAAGAATTTGCTGATAGAAAGCACTTAGGACAAATAACCAGGCACTAGGTAATTAAAAAATAAGACACGGAATTATAAAGGACATAGTTACAAAAAAATAAACTCAGGGAAAAATAGATTAATATGTTCAATGGATTGGGGGAGTTATTCTAGAAAAATAGAAACTAAGAAACAGTACATGTTTAGACTGACTTTAAACAAGAAATTAATAGGCAGAAACTTAAGCACATCAGGAAGAACCTAAGCAAAAGAATAGAAAATGGAATTGATTTCACAAAAATAAGTGGTTGATAGGGTCGCATCAGGACATGACAATTGTTCTCATTTATATAGATATAGAACTGTGTGGCAGGGACCAACACCAGATAATTAGTTGTCTTAGACTTAAAATTCAATAATTACTAGCTAATAAATAACTAATAATATACTATTTATTTCTATGCGAGAAACTTTTTACCTTGGTTTTATTTATGATGGCTTATTTTCTTTTAATTAATCATATTTGTTACAGTAAAGTGATTTACTAATTTATTTTACACCTATAGATTCAGTTCTTCCACATTCAGTATGTTTTCCATACCATACTCTCAATATAAAAATGAACACATCTTCATGGAGCTTACAGCTGAGGTTAGGAGGATGGAGGATAGCATAGTGATCCAGTTAAAGAGGTATGTCAATGTGGAAGTTACTTTTGTGAGTTAATGCCTTTATCTTTGAAAAACTTTTCATAGAAATAAGTTTGCAATTTAAAAAAAATTGTCAGATGCTATAATTCAATTTCTAGTTAAGAAAATGTGATCATCCTGGAAACAGGCTAGGATCAGGCTCCAAGCACTGGTATGTGAATTAGAGGAGTGGTTACCATTATTATGCACGCCATATGTTAATCTCCAGATGGTCAAGAGCTTTGGAACACACTGTGTATACGTACTATATAAATAAAACTGTTTGACTTTATCTAGTATACATCTTTCTTTGTTACATAAATTGAAAATATTCAGAAAAAAACAAGGGCCTTTCCTTTTCAGATGCCAGGGAACTACCATGAGTAAATTAAGAGCACTGAAGGCTGAAAGTAAACTCCTCTTATTAAAAGAAGGTCAGAACTGCTTGAAGAAAAATTAAATCTGAAATATCAAAATTTTAGGGAAACTAGCCAATGAGAAAAATATAGAAAAAATAATGTCTAGTTTGTGTTAAAAGAATGGGGGATATAGACATGATATGTGTAAAATACCTATGATATTATCTGTTCCATAATAGGAACTAAATAAGTGGTAACAAAGTTACAATTATTTTGTGATGTTGGTTGCACCATAGATATTCTTTACAATGTATGTATATGCCACACAAATTGTTTTACATATTTGTTAATGATTGGATGATTTATGGATGATTTTAGTACTCAGTGTGAATACAATATTGCCAATTACAAATGAGAAAAATACTGACAATATTGATTATAATGGTGTGAGGTATACTAATATTAATAATAGATATAAAGCACTGTCCAGAGTATATATGCTATCATAAATATTAGCTAATAAATTAACATATTAATGTTTTTGATTCCTAAGCAAGTATTTTTAAAAGGATATATATCATAAAATATCAAATGATTATTAATTAATAGTAACATCCATTTATGAAAGTTTCTCCATGATAGATATTGTAATAATCTGCACTGGTTTCCTATTAGCACTGTAAAAATACTATCACAAACTAATTACCTTACCATTCTGAAGGTCAAAATTCAAAATGAGTTATACAGCCGTGACACCAGGGTGTGGGTAGAGCTGGGTACCTTCTGGAGACAACAAGGGAACATTTGTTTCCCTGTCTTTTGCAGCTTTTGGATGCCACCTGCATTCCTTGGTTCATGGCCCTTTCTTCCAGCTTCTAAGCACATCACTCCAACATTTGTTTCTGTGGCCACATTTTCTTTTTCTCTATCTTGATCTACTTGCCCCCCTTTTATAACGACTTTTGTGAATACACAGGGCACAGCTACATAATCCAAACTAATCTCTGCATCTCAAGATTCCTAACTTAATCACATCTGCAAATTCCCTTTCACCATGTAAAGTAACATATTCACAGATTCCAGGAATTAGAATGTGGACATCTTGAAAGACCCTCATTCTGTCTACCCCACAATCTTTTAAAAAAATATTTTCTAATTATATACTCAAAACAGCACAATGCAGTAGAATTTACTCTCCCTGTTTTACAGATGGACAATTGTAGACACATATCTAAAAAATGGAGTCTTCACCCCTATTCTGTCTGTCTACAGCCCTATCTTTCACCTGAAAATTTTACTTATTCTGGTCTTTCCTATTGTGAAATCATTTACCCTTAATAAGGAACATAATGAAAGATCTCACATTTCAACCCTCTATTTGGTTTTCAAGGGTATATATTAAGATGATGAAAACCCATGGCCAGCCCTACCCTCGGAATGGCCATTTCTCCCATTGCCCCAGCTGCTGTGTCTCTTAGTTTGGTTGATGCTCCTGGTGAGGCACTTGGGCAGCAACCACCCCCAACACAGGCACTTTCAGAAGCTGACATTTGCTTCCTCCAGTAGTAACTTCCTAGTAATTGCCCCTGACGGCATCTTTTTAAGGTCTCTTGTATTGCTCATCTTCCCAGACCCTTCTGTGACAGAGTACTTTAATTCTGCTGTTTCAGTAAGTACTCTAGAGTGTTGTTCAAAGAACAACTCTTGCAGTGCTATTTGGCGGTAGCCACAGGGCAGCACAGCTCTTTCAAAAAACTTGTTCAGTGCTGCCTGGATTGTAAAGCATCTGATAGCACATCTTGAGTCAGCCCTTGGCCCCATTTGACTATAATATTAAATGAAACATAACTTATAAAAGACTTTAGAGGCTTGGGGGAAGCTTTAAGATTATTCTCCCATGACTTTCCCTTGCCACAATAGTGTACAAGGGTAATTATGAAAACAAGACTCATGTTTGACTAGGCTATTCCATTATTCCCTAAAATCAACATTTTAATTAAACTCTAAGAGTAATGAATGCAAAGTATGTGTGTGTGTCTGTAATATATCATAAATACACATATATACAAATGCACAAGCATACATGTGTATTTGGCACATACATATTTGTGTATACACATAAATATATTATTTATACACTTATATGCATGTGCACATATATATTAGAGCATAGGTTCTGGCTTGATATCATTAATACCAATGGAGGTTAATCTAGTTGGGCCACCCTAATATTTTATTTCAGCGTAGGTAGTGTCCTCTTTTGGAACATTTTTCTGAGCTCTTCCCTCAAGGCTGTAGAACTGCCCTATATATAGCTCTATCATTGCACTTGCTTAAAATTGCCTGCTTCAGTCAGCCTGCCTGACTTAAATTACACTATAAGCAACTTGAGGGGACAGACCATACATTATTCATCTGCATAATTCCTGAAACATGATAGAAGTTAAAAATAATTGGCTGACTTAAACAGGCATTCAGTTATACTATAGCTACCCAAGGTCAAGGCTGGCTGTGAAGTGCACTGGATAATCCAATAAGCCATTTGGGCTTACTCTGTGACTTCACACCTTCCCTGGTGACAGGCCCAGCACATGAACGTTCAGATTTCTGCATTCCCACACACGTGTATCCATCTCTAGTTCTCACTTTCCATTCTTTTTTTTTTTGCATTACTTTAATATAGCTTATGATAGTCTAGGGATGTTCGGATTTGGGACTAGCAATTAAAGAAGGTACTAGAAAAAAATCAGTAGAAAATTAGGAAGCAATCCAGAAAATATGTTAAACAAACATTTCTTTTTTCCTAGCCCATGTAAAAGGATTTCAAAAAGGAAAAAACAAAAGGCAAAATGAATGCAAACTGTTACAGAAGCTAGCAAGCAAGCAAACAGACAAACAAACCTGACTCTGCATTCTTCCAGTTTGGAGAGATTGCAACATAAAAACCATGCTGGCCAAATTAGGCCTCACACAGATCCCATTATGTAAGTTCACTGATTACTTGGTTCAACCCTCTTGAGGCACCGAAATCTTGGCCACAGTGTTAGTTTGGTTGATTAGTCAGGTAGCTTTCTTTAATAATACCTCAGGGGTTGTGGCTTTTGGCAAGAATAGAGTTAATTCTAGCTTAATTGTCACATAAAATTTTCCCTAAAGCACAGTAGCCACTGACCTTATGCTGCTTCCTATGACACACTCTGAGACATCCCTCATGAGTGTAATAACATGCCCTGGTGTTGCTGTCGAACAGCTTAAACCCACTGTAGATGGTCCTGTCACTACTGCCATTTCACCTTCTCTGCAAGGAGAAAAAACTGTCAGGAGTCTATCATTCAGACCTCTGAACCTGCATTTTGTTCTTTCTGCAACAACCTCCAGTAGCTCTCATTTGTCCTTCAGAGAATGGAGATTCTTAGCACAAAGCAATTCAAACACTATCTTTTCTTCTGCAAACCATTCAAAGTCTCTCACCCTAGTATATTCTCTCTTCCCTCCAAACTATCAAATAATTCCATGTGTATACTTTCCCAAGTATAGCATTCATTTTTTCCTCTCCACAAGTTCCATAAAGATAATAACTATGTTTTGCACACCTTTCTGTTTGCTATAACATAATTTAACATACATATCCTATTAATTCCCTATTTGCATATCAAGGCTATGGTTCCCTAATTTGTTCTAAGAATTCTGGGGTTTATACGGTCTCCATGATACACTGTATGCCACGTACATGCTGCTACGATGTTTGGTAAGTTCAGTAAAATCACACATTATTTTCAACAGTAACTTCAAATTTTTGAAGAACTTCAGAGGAGGGTCAGTATTTTTGAGAAACATTTTTGTTTGCTACTAGAGAAAAGCGCTATCGAATTCCCAAAGATCTGACCTTACCCATATTGTTTTTTAGCAACTGATAAAATCCAGAATGGATTGGGCACTCCTGGTTTTGATTGGTTTTCCAGAAAAGTGTTTTATCTGAAGGCTCTTTCTGATAAAGCATGGCCAAGGTAGCCAATAGTTCTTCCAAAGAGAGAAGGCATTACTGTTATAAAAGGTTTCCTTTTATAACGCATGCCAGAAATATATTACTAATGATTCATTGTCTCAGGTATTTTGGCATTTTTATCTTCAAAAAAAAAGCAATTAGGATAGGAGAGAATTGTAATAAACAGAAGAGGGCTCTATATGTCAAAGAAATGTTGGGTCAGATTTCAAGCATTGAATAGTGTACAATACTTCACATTTTCCATATGTAAATTAAAAAAACTATTAAGACATGACACAAGTGTTAAGGAAGTGTAATAAAAGTCTACCCTCCTGCTTCCTATTGTGACCTTTTTAAATAATAAAATAGAAAATTATTTATAATTCAACGTTATTTTGTTGGATCGGGACTCGCAGTGCCACTGAACAGAGAGACCGAGACTCTGAGGCTGCAATCAACAAGAGCAGTTTATTGCCAACTAGCTCCAGCTAGGGTCCATGCCCCAGAGCGCCAACACGCAGTGGCCTCTTCTCCGACCAGAGGGACCCCGGGCGGTGCAGAAAGGGAGATTTTATAGGGCCAGCAATGGACTGTCCATGCGTTGATCATGCATTTACCTAACACAATGATTGGTTTGCCCCCTCTGATCACGCACCCGAGTCTAGTTGTGATTGGCTAATTACATTATATACTATCCTGTTTCTGATTGGTCCCGAGTTTGATTCTGGTGCTTCCTTCTTCCGCATGTCCCTGATTGGCTCTGAAGCTACCTCCCTCTGCATTCTTCCCCAGCATTTTCCTTTAGCATTTTATTTCATCCCATGATGCCCTGTGGCTTCAGCAAGCAAGCAAGTTTCACAAAAGCGGAATTGGGCAGTTAGCATAAGCAGGCATTCTTATCATACCAAGGCAGAAGACTATTTCACAACTTTGAGAGAAATGGCCTTGCAACAGACTCGGTTTTCACCCTTGCAAGCAGTTTTGGTCTCTTACAATTTAAGAGGTGTTCTTTGCATCTACCAATTATATAACCTGGCATTACTAAAATGGGTGGGAAGAGAAGAGGACAATAACCTCCATTTATTTCATAGTCTAATAATGTCTAGCCCTGAGCTAAATATGCACTTGTGCTTGGCCATCCTTTAAATATAAAATAAATCGAATTTCACCTCTCATTTCACACATCTGTTCTCTGCTTTCAGATTATCCGACAAGGCTTCTTAGCTCGTACTTCCCACCTTCTTCTGTCCTTTGTTACATTGGCTGTCAGGATTTGGAATAATGTTTTGGAACACATACTGAGTGTCACACCCTGTACTATGGAGGCTTTATATACTATTGAGTTCTTAGAACAAATTAGGAAACTGCAGCCTTGATATGTCTGGGTGTGGATTCTCATTCAGGATCTGTAAGGCATATTGTGCCTCAGATTTTCTCCACTAAAAATAGCCCATTATAACGGTTGAGCAAAATAGTGGCTTGTAGTGCAGAACCTGGTATGTCACAGCCATATCTCTAACTCAGGCCCATATGCCAAACAATGATATTCATTCTTCTTTAGCAGTAGTCCTATTGGATTTTAGTTGTGATTCGAAGTGCCAGCACAATTCAAAGCAGCCTCCATTTCCAGCCATATATTCCTAGAAAAGTCATATTTTTCCCACTGCTAAGATAACTTTCTCATATAGCTTGCCTTTCTGGGGTGAGGAAGAGGAAAAAATGTGGAGTGGGAGTTAAAAAAATTCAGCATCCCAAATCAGCAGAGGTCTGTTCCAAGTGCAAAAAGTACATTTGGGGCTTGTACTCCATGAAGAGTACATTTGAGGTTTATACAGAGCATTCTACAAAGATTCACTTCAGAAATATTTAAACAGCACAAAGTTATATAGGCAGGATGATAACATCCAGATATGAGAATTGTGTTCAAGTAAGCCATCCAACACCAGTTACAGATATTAATTCTTTTACTTATTAAAACACTAACTTATTCCCAAATAATGAAGCTTTGAGTGGTCAAATGATGTACAAAACACATTTATATGAATTGTTTCTATGAGACTTCTGATTTCATTCCACAAACACCCTTTAAAAGCCATTAGATTTTATTGCATTATTTATTAAGCAATTGAGCTCAACCACTTTATGCCACATCTTATGTTCTAAGGGCATATTACATTGTCACAAGCATCTTATATTTGATCCATTTTATATGCACAGCTTATTATATTTATAGATTGACATTTGAATATCTGATCAATTACAAACCATCAGCACCCAATGCAATATGATACCTTAGTTTAATTCAATTTCACTTTGAATTGGTTTCATCTTGAAATATTAATTTAGGTAAATGTGAGTGCACAAAAGTGTAATTACTTCAAGCAAGAACAGATTTAATCTGTTTTTACAACTACAGAAGTAAAATATATGCATCTACTTTCCAACTATAAAAAAAATGTATTGAAAGTTGTCACATACTCAACACTAATTTTGTGTGCCTCTAAGTTGCTTCACCAAGAACAGATTATGATGGTTTTAAATAAATTTTTATAGACCCATTTGTTCACTTTCCAACCAATAAATACCTAATCAAGACTTTGTCTGAGATTATTTATGGCAGAGTTTGAAAACCGCCTGCAAATTCATCTGGAACCGGTCTCTGGGTATGATTGTTTTACCGCACACAAAAAGCGGATCGACATTTTATTACACAAATCTTTTAAAAGTCAAAATCAAAGATTTTGTACCACCCAGGCCACAATCCTGCAGGGCAACAATTGGCTGGTTTAGGTGGCAGGTGTCTGACCCCCTTTCAATGGACCAGGCAGAGGCAAAGCAGTTCGCTGCAGCTCCACTGCGATCCTAATAGAAGGCTTGCACAGTGAATATGAAACATTGTTACACCCTGCCTGATTTGGGAGGCATTTGTGTTTGCCATCCTTCATCTGTGATACTCATATTGTGGAAGAACACAAATGCAGAATATTGAGGGGGGAGTGATTTGCATAAGTACTAGTTAGAATGCTGTTTGGGAAACATGTCTAATAGAGAAACTCTATCAGAAGGGTCCGTCATCATTGTTTTCTATGTTTACAGAAATGAAAGTCCCACATGTGTTCTTCAATATGCTCCACTGTTTCTAATCCCCCTTTCCCACTGCTCCTACTCTTTCTTTCTTCAGCTCAGGTTAGCATGGAACATTGTATAAAAATATATATATAGTATCATTCATCAAATAGTAGATGAAACAGCTAAAGTAATAAAAAAGGGTATTTATTTTCTATAAGCTACAGTACGAAGTGAACAGAAAACAGGGGATACTTTAATGTTTGATTTCCCTGAATTATTTTAGTGTTTTCCCCAACTCATTACATATTAAAGGGATTTGGGAGAATCTCGTTCATGTTGGGTTTGTTCAGTAAATAGCTATGAGAGTCAGTTCCACAGACTCTCTGAGATTTGTTTTCCTTTTCTTTTAAGGAGGTATCTGGTATAGGGAGAGCACAGAGTGAGGAGGCAGACAGCCTAGGTTCAAACGCTGGCTGTGCCATTAATTATGAAACTTGGTGCAAGGCAACTAATGTCTCTGGCCCTTGACATCTGCACCTGTTCAGTGGAGATGGTAACAACAGCATTTCCCGCATAGGGTTAATATGCAGATTAAATGAACTAATATTGCAAAGCACTCAAAATAGTGGCTGGCATATAATAAATACTATATAAAAGTTTGTTAACACTAAATAAAACTGCCAATAAATTCTAGGTTATATCTAAATTAACCACCAGCTTTAAAATTCTATCTACTTTGGTTTCAAATTCTGTGACTTGATATAAATATAGTAATTAAAGTATCTTTTTTTTTTTTTTTTTTTGAGACAGAGTGTCACTCTACTGCCCGGGCTAGAGTGAGTGTCGTGGCATCAACTAGCTCACAGCAACCTCAAACTCCTGGGCTCAAGCGATCCTACTGCCTTCAGCCTCCCGAGTAGCTGGGACTACAGGCATGTGCCACCATGCCCGGCTAATTTTTTCTATATATTTTTAGTTGGCCAATTAATTTCTTTCTATTTTAAGCAGAGACAGGGTCTCGCTCTTGCTCAGGCTGGTTTCGAACTCCTGACCTTGAGCAATCCGCCCGCCTTGGCCTCCCAGAGTGCTAGGATTACAGGCGCGAGCCACCGCGGCCGGCCTAAAGTATCTCTTTAAACATGTGATATTAAAAAGTTTACCACTATTATTACTGCTGAATTTAAATTTTAAAAATATCATCACCAAATATTTTTTAGATGAGCCTATATTTGATTTTTAATAGGGAAAAAAAATACAGAGGCTTAAATGCAGAAACCCATTGTCCAAGGCCACATAAGTTCTTCGAATGTAGTGAAGCTTCAGTTCTATTTTTAAAACATAAACAATTTAATATCTGTACATAATTGACTACATAAAAAACATAGACTAAAAACTGGGGAATTTTTTGGCACACTTATATTTGGAATATGTTTTGATAATCAGGAGGAAAAATCTCTCAGTGAGTAACTCTCCTTTTTCCAACCTAATTCTACTATCAGCTTTTATCTATATTTTTTAAAAAATTACTAGTTATGCTGTGTTCTACCTGAAGTTCCCAACCTAAAGAGATTGTTACTTCTTTAAAACTATTCTGACAATCTTTGTACTTAATGTGGTTTTTATATCCTTATGTATTAAAAATATGCATTCCAGAGTGTTTTAATTTTCTGCTTAATTCCAGGGTGATGAGATGTCCAAAAATGTTGAAATGTCTTACTAAAACTAGGGACCTAATTCCATATAGAAACGAAATTTTAAGACAGTATAGTTCTATGATAGAATGCTTTAATATTTTTTTCTGTTTCAAATTATCTATTTTAAACTATATTCCATGAGTCATTGAGAATTATTGTCAAATGGGACTTAATTCAAAAAGAAAAAATGTATATGTATATATGTAGAGAGATGCGTACAGTGTCGGAGCAGGAAGGAAACAGAGTCTATGTGGTCTAATGCCATTATAAAAAGGCGAAGACATTTAAAAGCAGACAGGTTGTCAAAAGTTTATTCGACAAGGGAGTATAATAGCCAAAAATGGATACAAGTCATCCTACTCACCGTCCATTTTGTCATAGCAGTATTTAATGTGGGCAGGCTTGTTAAACGATTCTCTTATCAATAAACTCGAATGATGTTCAGACACTAAATATATTAATTATTTTTATCATTGCTTCTTTCAAACACTGAAACTCATTAATATTGATGATCATTCACTAGAAAAAGACTAATAAAAATGTTAATGTAAAGTTAAAGATTTGTACTGGCACATAGGCTCAAAGTGTTTGCTATAGGGATTTAACACCAAATATTTTACACTAAGATATTTCAGCAATTTTCACTCAAATGGTACAAAAGCAATTTATGTAATGAAAACATCTGTAATATTCTGAAATAAAAAAGTGAGAAAAATGAAATAAGGTCCTCACTCCCCCAAAAAGATAAATCTCACATTAATTTAGAATCGTGGGATGTTTGTATTCTTTCAAAGTAGTACTAAAGTAGCTATTATCTTATTCCATTTCTCCCCCTTTTCCCACTTGTAATTCTCAGGAATGGTTATAAAATGTGCTGGGAACAAGACATCATGAGATGCCAGGGGACTGCCTGGACGCCCTAGAAACTGAATGCCCTTCTTCGCTTTAGGCCAGCAAGGTACATCACACCACGGTGTAATACCCATGGTGAATTGCTTTCCGTCTCTCAGTTGTAGTGCAAGAGAGGCCTGCAGATGAGCCTCTATATGTCCCAGACAGTTTTCCTTAGGCCTGGA
This sequence comes from Lepilemur ruficaudatus, assembly GCA_963574885.1. Classification (NCBI taxonomy): domain Eukaryota; kingdom Metazoa; phylum Chordata; class Mammalia; order Primates; family Lepilemuridae; genus Lepilemur; species Lepilemur ruficaudatus. Next base: position 38,222 of record CAUYRT010086198.1, on the reverse strand, counting down.
GAATAAACTGGCAATGAATCCTAGGTTTCTGCAGTCTATTTGTAAGTAATAAATCTGGTTCAACAAGTAACTTGTAAGTGTGGGTGTTCTGTCTTGCTGGACAACTTTGTAACCAGTACACAGTGAACCTGTTTCATAATATCAGGAAACTGAGTTTTACTCATGGATTCAATAAATATTTATGTGTTCCTGGCACGTGAGAGTCATTCTCTTAGGTGGTAAAGCAAAAAGGAACAAATACCACCAAAGTAACAATAAAGCCATGTCCTAACAGAATTTACATTCTGTTAGGTAAATACATATGATAAACAATTAGATAATGTAATAAATGATATAATAACAAGGAGTGATGAGTATTATAAATAAAAATAAAGCAGGATAAAATAATAAAAACTAACAAGATGAATTGTTTTAGATGGGGTAGTTTCATAAAGCCTTTCTCATAAGGTACCTTTCGAGCACAGACCTAAATAAAGGGAGTTAGCAATGTGTCTGCCATGAATTCTACAGTGACCCAGAAGGCGATGCTGCCACTAACCACATGAGTGGGGAAGCAGATATTTTCTTAGTCAAGTATCCAGATGAGATCCCAGCCCTGGCTGACCCCTTGATTGTGACTTTGTGAGATCCTCATCAAAGGACCAAAGTAAAGAATGCCCAGATTCCTGACCCATAGAAAGTTTAAGATAAGAAATGAGTCATTCGTAGTAATTTGTCACACAGCATATGAAAACTAATACACATTTTAGTACCTGGAAGTGGTTGCTGCTGCAACGAATACCTGAAATCGTGGTAGTGGCATTGGAATTGGGCAATGGACACAGTCTGGAAAAATGTTCAGGAGTGTTACAGAGAAACCTTACATTGACTAGAGCGAAGTATTAGTGAGTATGGACTTTAAAGATGCTGCTGCTGAGGGCTCAAAAATCAGGTGAGGGATCCTTGGTAAGCAGTGACAGAAAGCAAAACTCTGTCCTGAAGTTATGTGGATAGCAAAACTTGTAAGAGATGAACTTGTTTATCTAGATAAGGAGATCTCTGAGTAATTTTTTTCTTGCTGAATATTGTAAAATGCGAAAGGAGAAAGATAAACTGAGGAAATAGCCAGGAAAAAGATAGAAACAGAAAGCCAAATCTTGATGGTTTTGAAAATACTAATTCTTTCCAGATCTCAAAGAATGCTAACATTCAGAAAAGTCTTCTAAAATTATGACATAGGGAAAATATAAGGATGTGAATATAAAGTCCATTGCTATAACTTCACAACGATCAAAAGGTCAGAGCATTCAGTAACACAAAGTTTTCCAAATCTCAATCAGCCTCAAGACTGAGGGCCTTGTCCTTCAGTCATCTGAATAGGAGATAGAGAGGGAGGGATTTTCTAAGAAACATCTGGGGGTGTGACTTTTGTCTAATGAACTGAACCCCATTAAAATTCACAAGAGATCCACGAAGTTCTTGAAAAAGTTATTTCAGCAGAAATACTGCCAGTTTGGACTTCAAAAGACAGAATAAGAACAAAAGAAAGGAGGCTGTTCAACCCTCAAAATTTTACTGGCAGGAAGCTGACTGATAAAAAACTCCAGTGCAAACACCTGTTACCTTTTATAGAAAGGAAAGATAAACCCAGAGGATGGAACAAAGAGACCAGAGGGTAGAATGGAGAGCCATGAAGAATTATTCCTAAACCTTGAAAACTAATAAGGAATTTCCAACATTTTCCCCGCTGGACTTAAGAACTGGTATTAAACAGGGACTCATTTTTGCCTTCTTTTTCTCACCTATTAAAGTGGAAAGTTAGTATCTCATAGCTTATGCCTTCCCTACCATCATACAGCATCAAGGCTGATGACTTGTCTCTCTTGATTCCCATGCCACAAATGGAAAATAATTTTGTCTCAGAAACTGTACTTAAGTAATTACACTCAGGAGCCACATCTGCTCCAGGACCTGATTCAGATGATGAGATTTTGGATTTGATCTGATGCATATAGGGATGAGATTTGCGGGAACCACGGGAGAAAGCAGATGCATTTTGCATGTGGGAGGAACGCAGGTAAATCTAGGTCAATGAACTATGATGCTGCATCTGGGTCCTTGTCCATGTAGCCCTCTTTCTTACTCTTTGCAATAATTAAAACATCATTGGACTAGATTATTTCCAATTTTTTTCATTTCTAAAATATCCATTTTTTTTCCAGAGAGGCATACAGGTATTCAAATTAAAAAAAAAAAAGCCAAAAAACTATTTATCAAAGTAACATGAACATGGCTTGTATTCTTATAAAAATGCTGGATTTGTTAAAGTCATTAAACTTTCAAAACCCAGGTGTTGTTTAAACATTGAAAGACAAAATTCTTGTAGAATGCCTAGCTCAAAGAAGAGCTGGCATGTAGTAAATACATGATACTTGTTAGGTATTATCGTTATCAAATTATTATCTGATAAGTTTCACAAACTACTTATTCTGAAAGTAGAGTAGAGACATCATCTTAGTGTGAAAAATAAACACAAGATACAGTGAATATCAAGTCAAGCTATTCAGAAAATATGACCTTATTATAATAATTCACATCATTGAAAAATATTTCCCCTTAACTGATACCTTATTCCTGAAGAATCTAATACTTTATTAAGCAAATAAAGATAGTGGTCAAAAAGTAAACTTATTCATGAGTACCTTCATACATCTCTATTTATTATTTTTCCAGCCTGCAGGCCCAATACCAAATTCTCTTTCTCTCTTGCGACCTATCCTGGCCACTGTAGCAACTGTACCAAATTAACTCTGAGCTTATTGCACTTTTTCCTTTTCTCAGGGCATTTATTACTTGCTATAATGTAATTGACTCATCATGTTGATTTATTCTCCCCTAATGCCCATGAGCTTGGAACAAGGGTCTATTTTGATTCATCTTTATCCTACTCTTTGTACTTAGCATGAGATTTTGCAAAAGATAGGTGCACAGATGTTCAAGTTGTTCTATATCTTACCACAATGCAATAAGCTTAGGGATTTTCTGTGAGTTGTTGCAAATAATAATTTTTGATAGTCAGAATATGCAGCAGTTTCTATCCTTCACTCTTTCTACTCTCTACATCACACAATATAGTAGCTGTGAAAAGTATGATTTAATCTTTCTGAAATTCCCTTATATCATTGGTAAACTGATATAATGTCTGATATTTTAGAATAAGAAAAGACTAAGCTGAAAGTTCTGTTCAGGTTCTTTGTAAATCTTTGATCTTTGATATGTGAGGACTTTCTGAACTTCACCTAGAATATATGTCTCTTGAAGTAGAAAGCGATTCCTTTGTACTGTTCACAAGAGAATTATTAAGATTTACGGAAAATACAGGTGATCTTCCTTTACATTCTTACCAAGATTTCCAGATAGCTTTATTGTAGAAAGAAATATTTACAAAAAAAAAAAAGTGTTTGCTTGAGATAATAAAGCAAAGTTATAGGAATGGACAGGAAAGAGAAACCCAACATTCTCTGAGTTTAATTTGAAAGTGAAAATAAGAGATAAGGGCATCAAATAAGTAAGACAAGGATGCACAGAGGAAAAAAAGACAAGCATCATGCATATAGTCAAGTTTTATCAAGTCTAAATCACAACTAGGAGGAATACTTGGAAAAATCAATAAATCTCTCTTAAGTGTAGATTTCAAAAATATTCTTAAGGGTGTGTGCAACACACTAGGCTACACATGGCTTTTCACTTGCTCTTTAATTTTTATGTGATTGTCTAGGATTTAACTGCATGAGTGGGGTTTAGAAATTTTTGCAATGAAGAATCATGCAATATTACAATGAAGAGGGATATGAGTAATGGGAATTTAGAGGAATTAATTACTTATCAATGTATTAGTATTAGTATTCTTATCTCTACATTCCCCATTCCCCTTCTGGTATTAAGCAGATGACATTCTCTGCTTTACATTTTTTTTGACAGTGGTAAGAACACTTAGCATGAGATCTCTTTTAATAGATTTTAAGTATAAAATATAGTAATATTATCTATTGGTATAATGTTTGACAGCAGATCTCTAGAATTTATTCATCTTGCACAACTGAAATTTTATACCCCTTGATTAGTATTTGGCCCACCTAGATACTCTTCCTATCAACTATGCCATATAATACAACATTATCATAAGAGTAAATAAAATTCCATCACACTTACCATTTCTAGCCACAGTGCAAAGGGAGGGGTTTACTCAAGTATTGACTGTTATTAATACGTTAAACAGAGGACATGATAATGATAATAGTGAAAATATACACAGCATTCTTCCACAAATACTTTTACATTTGCCCCTGAAAGAAAACTTAGACAACTTTTATCATACCTATTTTCTAGAGTAAGAAATGAAGCATAAAGAATTTTAAGTAAACTCTTTTCATGTTTTGCCAATAAAAAATTCTAAATTCAATTTTGAAAAGTCTGATTCTAAATACATTATGTTTTACTTTATACAGAACTATCTGTTGTATATAATTTATTGTTACCAGAATCATTAAACACAATTTTCAGTATCAGCAGAGTAGAGTGAGTATGTGCTAATGCCTTATGGTTTGAAATATAGCTACATGAGTTACAAGTAATATGAAAATCAAAGTAGAGATACAGTCCAAGAAGATGTGAGTCCTGTTAACCCGTGTCTCTGAAGCAACGTTGGTGTTGAATACTAGAGATGAGAGACGGGGAGGGGACTCTCAGTTCCGGGCTCTTCTTGTCGTCAGGTGAATTGTCTCTCTTTAGGAGGCTTCCAACTGCTTAAGTTGTGAAAATTAGGCATTTCCCCGTTCCTAAACATCTGGAAACCTATTCTGACCCACTTAGATTTCTAAGTACATTTCCTTGGTGTTATATGTCAGGAGTTGCACTGAGGAGAAAAAAAATTCCACTCCTGATTCTCCTTTAACCTGCTCAATCCCTACGTTATTTAATTTCTAAAAATTAGTGGTTTCTTTTCTTTTCTTTTTTTCTTAAGTCAGTTGACTGCGATAATGTAGCTTTATTACATAAGAACTAAGTCAATGAGGTATCATTATATGCAAATCCATAGAGAGACTGAAATAGGTTAAGACAACATAACCCCTGCTTCAGCATATATTTTTAAACAGAAATTTTACCTCTGGCATTTTTCTGCCAAGTTAAAGAAATCTACAACTTTAGAAAATAGTTGGCCTTAATATAATGCTTTCCAAACTTGTATGAGGAATCTCCATGATCATTCCAGGGAGAATTCTGCTTGGATTAAGATTTACACTTAAATAGTTCGTGCAATGTTGATTTTTGAGTGTTGGTCTTCTGAGGAAAAAAGGAGTACTTTACATACGACGTACTTTAGCCTCGGTGGCCTTGAAATTTCTCACAGAGGATATCTTTGATTTTCTGAGTATGATTATATAGGACCCTTTTCTAAGAATTCAGGTGTCAAAGCGAAGAGCATATTGAACATTATATTTTTCAAATTGAAAGCTAATTATATCTAAGAATAATAAAGGCAGTATATGGCAGATATTAGAAAAAGATATAAAAAGAATATATGTATACATTCATGACAGATAGATGAAAGAGAGGAGAGAGAGAGAGAGAGAGAGAGAGAGAGAGAGAGAGAGAGAGAGAGAGAAAGGGAAAATTTGACCTTTCGCCTTAAAGTTTGCCGACAGATCAACTCACAATTAAGGCATATTAATAAGAGAAAGTTTTATTTACCATGCATATGGCAAGAATCACAGAGTGGTTGATTACTTGATACCCCAATGGGATCCAGATATTTTTATACAAGCCTTTCGGGGGCGGGGAGGTGAGGAGTATGGGTAATTCGGTTTAGGGGGAACAAATGATGCCAGGGAGGATAAATGGATGGGGGAAACTGACTGACTTGTAAATGCTTCTCTTAGCAAATTAAATTAACCTGAGAGACAGGTATTATATTTAAATGATTTGGGCCAGTTCTGGCTGCATTCTTGATCCTGCTTCCTTCAATAATTGACATAACAGGCAAAAGAAGGGAAGTTAATCACCCCCTTGGACCTTTTGATTGGTCACCTGGCTTATGCAGATAGAGGGACAGCCCCCTGCAATGCCTTTTTGATCTCAAAGGGGCCTGTAATTCAATATACTCTTTATAGCAAGGAGTCATAATTTGGGGTGAAGTTTCTTGAGCTCCTTCAAAAGAAAGCAGAGTTGCTAACTTCTTCCTATTACAACTTTCTGAAATTATTAGATTTAACAGGGTAAAAAGATTTACAGATACATATATTTCCTCAGTTTTGATGCTTGGATAGGACAATTAAAAGTAGATAACTTAGAAAGACGAATTTAGTAAAGTACTTCCTCCAACTATAGGGCAGAGCATGCATGCTTTGCTTACGTAAGCACCACATTTGAATCCACATGTTTCAAGTTGGACTTACCTCCTCAAATAAATCTGAATATATGGATAAAACAAGCCCCCACCTGTTTATAATATATTGAGTTTGAAAACAAGAAGAGTTATGATCGTTGCCTTAGAGTTAATAAAGCATGGAATTTTAATTACCCAAGAAAAACCTAGAGTATTTCTGACCTTTATATTTTCAAAGAAGAATTAGATGGATATTTATTGATAGATAGTAAATCAAAAGTTTTCATAATAGTCTCACTTTACTCACTTCCATTTGTAAATGTAGAAAATTTCAGGTATATCACCCTGTATTATCAGTCTCATTCTGACTTATCCTATTATTAACAAGGAGCCATTCACCAACATTTATTAAAAAGTGGTAATAATATCTCAGCAAATTTGACCCTGAAGTTGGCACTTTTGAGGAATCTAGCTTAATACCTAAACCAGTTAATCAAAGAATGAGCCTAAATTATCGACACAGCTTTGCCATCTTAACAGTAGCCTGTTTATGCCAGCAATGACGAAGCCTGGAGTGCTAGTGGCAACAAAATCACAAAAGGTTTTTTCCACAGCTTGTTGAGAATTGAATATTTGTCCTTGCAAGAAGTGGTCCAAAGCCTGGAAGAAGCAGTAGTCAGTGGGTGGTGCAAGGTTTGCTGAATACGGTGGATGACAGAGTTTCCAAGTCCAGCTTCTGTAGTTTGAACAGGGTTGTTTGTGTGACATGTGGTCCAGCTTTATCTTGCAAGAGGACTGGCCTGTCTCTATCGACCAATTTTGGCTGCTTAACTGCAAGTATCCTCATCATCTCATCCAACTGGGTGCAGCAGACATCGCTATAATGGATTGGCCAGATTTTATGAAGTTATAGTGGATAATACCAGCGTTGGACCACCAAACAGACACCATTAGCTTTTTTTTTGATGAATATTCAGTTTTTGACTGTATTTTGGCACTTCATCTTTATTCAGCAATTGTGCTGAACACTTGTGATTGTCAAAAATAATCCATTTTTCATCACACATAACAATATGGTATAGAAATTGTTCACCTTTATATCGTGACAGCAAAGAAAGGCAAATGTCAAGATGATTTCTCTTTTGACGCTCATTTAATGCATGTGAAACCCATCTATCCAGCTTCTTTACCTCCCCAATTTGTCTCAAATGGTCCAATATTGTTGGACTAGTAACATCAAACCTTGCTGCTAATTCATGCGGAGGTTGTGATGGATTCACTTCCACTGCAGCTTTCAGCTCATCATCATCCAGCTTGTTCTCAGGTTGCCCATGTGGCTCATTTTCAAGATTAAAATCACTGGAAGGAAATTCTCAAACCATTGACATTCTGTGCGTTCATTAGTCACATCCTTCCCAAAGACTTTGTTGATATTTCGAGCTGTCTGTGCTGCATTAGTTTCATGACGGAATTCATTTTCAAAAATAACAGGAGTTTGACTTATCCATGGTTTCACAAAAATTGCTCTTAAAAACAATTTGAAAGACAATCACAAGCCAAATCATGCATTTGAAAAGCTGAGGGGGTACCTTCACAATAATAATAATAAAAAAGAAGTGTCACAGTGAAATGTTAGAGGTATCAACTGTCAAACCTAGTACTTAGGGAAATCAGACATTTTATACTTAATAAACTTAGTCATATTTTTCTGAGCTTAGTATAGGCAAATACATTGTTTTCTTCTGCTTTGACATGGAATCAGTCATTACTTCCCTTGGTACCTGTCAAACAATATGTGACACTTAGTTTGTTTTTTTCAGTTAGTTTGAAGCACTGTGTAAAATGAGACCAAATGAGACAGAAGTTTGATACTTGGCTTGGTTTGTTGTTGAGTAAAAACAGAAGTTTTCTCCCCAAAAAGCGATTGCTTTGAAAATTAAGGTTGAATTAATTCTATTATTTTTAAAAGACATGCAATAAAATATATATTTTTTATTTTTTAAAACATGTTATGCATGTCATAACAAAAAAACTTCTTTTACCTTAAAGCATGAGAGATCTGTCTTGAAAAAGTTATAACTTCTTTACCAGGGAAAAGCCAGCAGATCGGTAGACAGGCATTGTCTTTGGTTATGAATTTACTCAAAGCTAGACACGTGACTTTATGCAAGTTATTTAATATTTCTGGAAATCTTTTTCTAACTTAGAAAATGAAGCAAACTAAATGGGCTCTCAAAAGTTCCCAATATTTCTTAGGATAGGCAAGATTGTGTTGGTATAATGGGGGAAAAATCAAAATATCATTGGCACTTTCTTTTTTAAATCTCACACAAATCCTTCTAAAGATCCAGGCCACTCTCTAACCCCCTAGAGCCACTGTACTTCATGCTGCTGCTTGGTGGCTGGAAGCGCAGCTCCTATCATTACATCATTTAGAACATGAGGCTTTCTTGGGTGATGCAGCAGGGAGAGAAAATGCAGGTGGGTCTTTAACAATCAAGGATGTTCTTAGGGGTAGAAGTGATACAAGACTCTTCCCCGTACACTTCTTTGGTCACAGCTGGTCACACAGTCACCCTTATTCAAGGCAGTCTGTAGAAGAACGGAGAGGAGTTCTGGAAATCTTTATGAGCACTGATTATACCTAACATACTCACTTGTAGCTCTAACGTCCCACAATTCCCTTGTGTCTTGTCATTTCCCAGGGAAAAAGTACAAGACTCTGGCAACTTTACTAATGATATAAGCCTGAGGATTTCAGCATTTTAAACATATATATAATTACCTTGCCTATAGTATATATTCACAAAGAAACCCACTCTTGTAATAAAGTCTGACAGACATCATTCCTAAATCACGAATAAACAAATTGAGGCACAGAGTAATGAAGTGAAATAATTAAATAGCTTCTAAAACTTATACCCTCTAATCAGAAGCAAATCCTAGAATCTAATCCGAATCCTAATCAAACATTCTTATCCACATGACAACGTCTAAGGTAAATGCAAATAACTTGACAGTCCTAGGAAAACTAATTGTGTAAGGAAAATCAGCTTGAAAGAATGTTCAAATATTTGAATGAAAACAAGTGGTTCTACTTATTTTTATTAAGAATATGAATTCTCTAAAGTAGAAGTTACGTTTCATTTTCTATCAGATTCCCTCACGAAGTTCAAGACAGGGCAAGGTATTTTCACTCAGCTGCCTTCATTGTGCTCTGTTCATGTGCCCATATTCAAAATACATTTCTTCTGGATTGTAGCCAAATAAACTTCTACATCAATTTGTGGTAATGTGCTAAGCACCCCTAGAAAACTGTAGCATAAATTAATAGAACAAGAAGGCCTTTAGAGAACAACTAGCCTAAAACCTCTTTTTGCTGTTAACGTAGCTGAGACTCAAGGAGATCACTTGGTTTTTCCACTGCTACTATACCTGTTAATATTGACATGGTAACATAGATCAGCCCTAAACCTAAGCCTTAATCCAATAGAAAGTACAATTAAAGAAGGCATAAGAGATCTATCTGGGGAGTTGGTCTTAAAATTCTTCCAATGATAAAATCCATATAGGTTGATTTTTTAAAGTAAGCTCTTTGGCACTAATCTCCTACCCATATACATGTTCAATATTTCCCCTGCTTATCAAGAAATAATACATATAATCACATGGCTCCCCTTCTGGAAGAGCTCAGTAAGCCTCTGTTTATCTGAGAAAGCACACAAATTCTGCACTACGGCCTACTTAATTTTGCAGCCTGCCTTTCGCTGGCTTCTCTAGATTCTTCGACAATCATTACAGCTCATGCCACAATCACACAGAACTCATTAATCTCTGCACATTTGGTGATATTTTACAACTCTGCACCTTTGCGATTGCTATTGGCTATTCCCTGCCTCCCCGTCCATCCTAGAACTATCATTATCTATCCTTTATTTCAAAATGATGCCTGTCATTGACAGCTCTCCCATCTCCTTAGGGCTAAATCTGTGTGCTCCTACAACATAGTGTTCATACCACTCTTAAAGTTTTATCAAACTCTACTGCAATTTTCTTCTGTTTCACCCAATAGAACCCTTGAGGGAAGGCAGCACATTTCATGCACCTTCTTTCCCAGATACCAGAGTATCAGACACCTAATAGCTGCCCAATGCATTTTATAGAAGAGTAAAACCGTTAATTACTTAACTCATTGCATTAACACTTTATTAATCATAAAACATTTTTCACTTTGCATTATGTCAGCCCCTTACCACAGAGTGCCTATGTATTTATAATGCTTATACATAAAGTAGGACATGTATGTGTGTATGTGTGTGTGTGTGTGTGTGGTTGGGAATGGTGGTTTGGGGTTTAGATTTTAAAGAGTCCCATGACTGAAGAAAACTGCTGGTAATTGGGAAATGGGTAACATTTAACCTACTCTCAACATGTCTGTGCCTCCTAGTGACTTATCCAGTTGTGTTCCTCTCTGCTTCTGAATGGCATGACCACAGCTACACAGCAGTAATCTAAACTGCAGTTAGATGCATTTTTTTTCAAACTGTAGAAAATGAGGATTTCAAGTCTGCACACCAATTTCCCTTTGTAAGGTGTTTCGCTCATTATGTTCACTGACCTTATTTCCACTGTGTTCGTTTATATTGCTCTCTGCTTGAGGAGTTTAATGAGTGTGTGAATTCCACTGGGTATTCTGATTACAATATCCCTGCATATGTGTACTTTTTTATGAGAAAACAGATTACCCTGGGTCTAAAAAAAAGTGTTGCTTGGGTCTTCCACCTGAATTTTATAGTTTTTTCTTCAATTATGGCTTTCTCAACCCAAATTACAATATTTGTGACAAATAAGCTGGTATGTCAAGAATAAATTCACATAGTCTATTTCAGCCCAGCCAGAAGTGAAACGAACATGAGATTTTGAGTGAAGCAACTAGTTCCACCTCCACTACTTACATTTTGTTTGACATTGGGAATGTCTCTAACCACACTTAGCCTCAAGTTCTTCTGCTAAATGTGGATACTAATTAGACACAGATTCTGTCAGAATCAAGAGAGGGGATAGATGTAAATGTGCCTTTTTGTATTCAAGGATGTATATGAATTTCACAGTGCAAAATTATATATGCACATTGTCATCGGTTCTTGCTAAATCCTGTTCAGGTATTGACCTGCGGACTCTGAATGCAGTCGCAGAATATAATTAAGCAGATCTGACATCTGGTTCTGGCTCTTTAGTTGGGAGGCTTAATGGGTGGCTTGGGCAGCTCCTAGTAACCTCCACCAAATCTGTCTCCTATCTTTAGAATTAAGGAACTCGGAGAACCCTCCCTGTTTCAGACTTTCTGAATATGAGTACGAATTCCTGCTTGTCAAGCTAATTATTTTTCCTTGGTATCTTTTCTTTTTCCTTCCATGACTCTAATACCAACACAACTTTTAACTCTACCTTGCTAGATCCAAAATGACATCCAAAATGAAGTTTGCCATTTTTCTGAAGAATTTGTTGATACTCCTATAATATGACCATCAATAGGAAAAAACTGCAAACAAAAGGTTGACCCAATTTTAAATTCAGAAATTAAGAAGCCTAAAGTCTAATATGAGAATTAGGATTTATGTACTGGAAATTCTCAAATTTATGTCATTTATCAAAAACTCTCTGCTGCGTTCAAAAGCTAAAATATTCAGCTTCCCTCCAGACCTTACAACTTTAATGTACACGTACGCCTACGAGGAGGCTTCTTTTCCAAAACAAACTCACTTTTCTCCAAACTTTACATTCTACCATAATTCCTATCTCAGTGAATGGCACTATCATTTCATTAGTTGCAAGCCATAAATGTAGTCATCCTTGATTCTTAACACACTTCCATCACAACCATTATGCGTTAAAGTCACGTAGCATGTATGTTCTTACTATCCCAGCAATTCGTTTGTATCTCTTAATCATCTTTGCTACTGCCTGCAGCCCAGGCCTTCTCACTTATTTTGTGCATTGTTGCCCTGTTTCCTTATCACTCTTCCTGACTCTTCTTGACTCCTGCTAGCCCCTCTCCAATCACTCCTCTTCCTGGCTGTAGGAATTGTTTTTCAACTATACAAATCTGATAATGTCACTCTCCTGTTTTAAAATCTTCAATAGCCATTCATAGCATTTAGGTTACAAACATACCGGCACCCAGGGTCCTCTGTGATCCGACTACGGCAACTTCCTACTTTATCTCCACCATTTTCCCATAAGCTTCTTCTCCATCAAACTATCTCTTACATCCTTGATTTCAGAATAGCTCTTTTGTCTGAGAGTATCCTAGCTGCACTCCTATTCTTCCAAAACCCTATTCATTCTTCCAACTTTGAAATTATTCCTATTTCTCGGAAACTTTCTCTATTCAACTGCCCTTTTCATCCCATGATCATTTTCCAGAGTCCCAGGTATCACCATCAGAGCATATACACCTAAATCTTTTTTTTTTTTTTTTTTTGAGACAGAGTCTCACTCTTTTGCCCGGGCTAGGGTGCCGTGGTGTTAGCTTAGCTCACAGCAACCTCAAACTCCTGGGCTCAAGCAATCTTCCTGCCTCAGCCTCCTGAGTAGCTGGGACTACAGGCAAGCACCACCATGTCCAGCTAATTTTTTCTATATATTTTTAGCTGGCCAATTAATTTCTTTCTATTTTTAGTAGAGACGGGGTCTCGCTCTTGCTCAGGCTGGTTTCGAACTCCTGACCCTGAGCGATCCTCCCGCCTCAGCCTCCCAGAATGCTAGGATTACAGGTGTGAGCCACCACACTCGGCCCATCTAAATCATTTTTGAACTATTCACTCACTTACTAAATATGGCTTGAAAAATTTATGACAAGCATTGTTTTAGGGATTGGAGGCATATCTTTAAACAAAGACAAAATTTTTACCTGTATGGAGCTAATATTCTAAGATAGACAATAAAGAATAAATGCATGATATATAGTTCAATGTCAGATACTTACCAAAAATTCAAATGAAGCATGTAAAGAAGAGAAACTCATTGGGCCATAGGATCAAGAGTCTAGAAAGAGCTCTCTAGGAAGATGACACTTGATAAAGGACCTAGGGGAAGAACATTACTAACAAGAACATCTATATTTCAAGCACTGATGTAGGAGCATGATTAGGGATTTTGAGGAAAAGCAGAGGCCAGTGTGATTGCACAGGAGAACTGAGATGACAGTGGTAGGAAATAAATTCAGAACGATGTATAGGAGACTTTAAATCCTATATTAGTAACAAATATTTTTTTTTTCTTACCGAAGTCTCATAGTCTGGGAATGATAAGTGCTATCAGATTGTGTACCAAATTCAACCACATTTAGTCAATTACTCAACTCGAGGATCTATAAAAGTAACCATGGAGTGTGGAAAAAATCAACAGTAAAAAGTTTTTAAGATAGAATAATTCAGAAAACCTACATGTGTGCTCCAAAATTCGGGGGACAAAGAGAACTATATTTGGTTCATGCCTGAAAAATCCCAAAGGGAAAGAGCTGTTCTTCCATCGCTGATAGTGGAAATGTGGTCTTTGCCATGTGGCCAACTGTGAAGCTTTTGACAGCAGGCTTTGAGTGATATTAAAAGGGTCTCGACCTAAGAGGATTTCTTGCCAGACATGATGAAAGCTCATTAGAAGAGACGGAAGGTGCCTCATCATGTGTAAAATACCCATACATCAGTGGTAGAGTAAGAGAAAATCAGGGCATTGAAAATATAAATAAAAAAAAAACACCATAATGCCAGATAATACTATGCTCCAGTGCATACACACAAGTCCCAAAATTAGAGTAAAATATATTTATATATCTCTTAGGCCCCCACAGACCCTTTAAAATTTACTCACGAGGTTAACCCCAATGCCACTGAATAGAAACTTTGAAAACCTTCCCAAACTATTAGGTAATAGACAATACTATTCCCCCTTTTTGTTGCAAATAGGGCCTCCATTCAGAGATTATTTTATCTTGTTGAAAATGGTAATTGATAATCACTTAATTACAAGATATCTCCCGGTAAATATACATTTCTCCCAATGGTAAAGCCTGAAATTGGCAGCTCTTGGCGTTTGAGAAAAAGGTATAATTGCTCTGTCCTCTCTCACTGGTTACATCTTCTCTCATAGCAGGTTGGGAAGGGATGAGGTATGGAATTCATGGTTGTGCTCTCTTGGTTTGGCAGTGGTTAAAAGAGCCTCTTTCTTGTGACTTGTTCAGAAAGTGGCATCTCTGGGCACCTCTTTCTCATATTTCTCTTATCCAGAGCAGATTCATCTCTATTTTGTTTGCTCTTTTAGTCCCCAGTAACTTGGCATTCACTATCATTTTTTTTTTTTTTGATGCTGGAGCCCCTCTACTTATCTTTTGACTCTTTCAGACAGAACATTGGATAATCCCATACCAACTTTCTCTCTTGCAGTTTCACTGGTGATCTGTGGAAATACACATATCTTGGCCCAACTAATTCTGGAGAGATGACTTAGAAAAGAGAATCTTAAAATCTAGGTAGCTTGATTAAAAAATTGTGCAAACACTGATATCTGCTGAATCACCATCTCAAATAAAGGGTGCAGCATGTAAAACTTTTAACCCACCTCTCTCAGGTTATAATATAGGCAAGACAAAATGGCTTGTGGGCAGAAAGTTATTTTCTTCTCTACCACTGTTCTTTAAACTCATTCTGTTGAATCTTTAGATCCTAACCTTGGATGAAATGCGGATTAAACATCACAACTTTTATGGCCACCTTTGAACATGGACACATGGTCTTATTGTTCAGGCATTTAAAAGTCCAGGTCAGTCCAAGTCTCAAATTCTCCTTTATTATAAATGCTCTCTTCTCTAGCTTAGGCCTGACTCAAGTCTAGAACCTTCCAGTGGAGGAGGCATTCTTAGTCTTGACTTGTCTTCCTTACATTGCTTCCTCCTGCTCATTATCTGCCCTTTCTATCTCTTCAAGGTTGATCTTTGTTTGAGAGGTATAGGGCAGTGAGGAGTTAAGGATATGGGGGAGTATTTGTGTTATGTGGGGGATGCACTTACAATACTATCCAGGCTATGAAATACTCTCAGACATGACAGAATTTTAAATGTTGACCTTTGCTCCTATGGTGTCTGTGTGTGTGTGTGTGTGTGTGTGTGTGTGTGTGTGTGTGTGTTTATTCTTGGAGGTATTTACCACCTGCATTTCCTTTCACTAGACATCTCACCTCTGACCTCCTTCTTAGTCCTTGGATTTCAGTGGTCCGATCTACATAGATTCTTTATGTTGGAAACACCTCTTTCTTCTTGTAAAGGTTTTTTGAGAAGGCTCTCTTTTACGATAACTCTAGCCTCCAGTACACTCCATGGAGTCGACATCTAACCCATAGTAGTCACTTGACTTTGTACTTCCTAAGTGGACTGTAAATTATTCCAACTCTGTCTCTTTCTGCCTGCAGTGTAATCAGAGTTGCTCCAGGCCCATTCCTGCTTTTAGTCTTTTCCAAATGAAAGTTACTAGTGCTATGCCTACCAAACTCTGTCAGAATAATATGAGTACAGGTATTTAGAGTACAGAGAAATCAATACCACTTAATTTCAGGATGCTTGGAGAGGGTGATATGTGAAATTGACAGGGCTTTGACAGAAGAGGATGAATAGAAAGTCATGTTAGGTGAGCAAATTTGTGTTGGCTTTCAGAATGAACTTTATAATCAGACAGATCTAGATTTGAATTAATTTCAGCGATATATCACTTGGTTGAATTGGAACAGGGGACAAATATTTCATATTCATAAGGTTATTATGAATATTAAATTATTTAAGGCACAAAAGGACCTAATACTTAGTAGATAGTAAACACTAAGTAAATTATAGCATAAAATAAAATGTGGCAAAACATATAATTCTGGAGTTAAATTTTTAATTCATGTAAGGATTTGAAGAAATAGAAAATAATTATCATTGAATAGTTAGATGCTTTATTGGTTAGTAATGACCAGTTCATCCTCACACCTTAGATGCTCCCATAGTACTTTGTACCGTGTAGTTTGATAATCTTGCCGTTACTGGTCTTTCCCAAATGTCTATGTGCTCTTTAAATCAAAACCTGTATCTTTTTTTAAAAATTAACTAATTATTATTTTTTTTAATTTCAGAATATTATGAGGGTACAAACTTCTAAGTTCTCAGGCATTAACACATAGTGTCTTCTAAAAGGAATTTCCGCAGTGAATATGTTAAGATATTATGAGCTGATTGTCCTCAAAAGTTAAAAATTGACACAACTATCAATAATAGGTATTGAGCAAGAGAATTAAACAATGAAGGTGGTGAATTGGCAAAATGGTCCAATGTTTGAACACAGAACAAATTCAAAGAGATGAAGACGAATAATTACAAAACCGTTTCTCTAAATTTGGCGCACAAATTTGTCTGATGGGAACCCAGACAAAGATTGTAGCAATGGATATAACACTGAATGTAGTCATCTAAGAGACAGTGAGGAAGAGCAGGTTGCCCTTCGTGACAGAACAATATAGTGAATATGGAAATAAAGGAAAAATAAAAACATGAAGTCCTGCTGCTAAGGACTTTGGTAAAGAAGAAAGCAGTAGCATTACTAACATATATGTGAAATTAAGAGGCACATTCACTTAGGCACAAAAAATTAAATTTTAGTATTTGGATTTTGAGACAACATTCAGGCATTTAAGTTTAAATTTCTTTTTCCAGATTTGGAAATGTGTAAGTAGAGGGTTAATTAAATTAAAAAATCAACTTGCTAAATTGTCACCCAAAAAGTGATAGCCATAACGTGAGCTTAGATTAACTGGGAGAAATATAAATGTATAGAAATGTGCTGTATTATTTATAGTCAATTTTCAAAAGCAGAGAGAATCAACATGGAGCTCTGAATTTTGATCACACTTAGAAACTGGAAATACTGATATGTATTGAGCATGTAGTGTGTGACAGCTAGTGAGAGAACCTGGGGTTTAAGGAGGAGGAGGAAGTTGCCTAAGATCACAAGACTAGTAGATGTTACTGAATGGGAGATCCAGGACCCACCCGTACTCTACCTTGAAATCTCCCTTCATGAACCAATTATAACAAAGGTTACATAGATGGAATAGTCTAAAAGAAGGAAGGCAAATCTAGGTTTTAATGGAGATAAGTGTCTGAAGAATGAATTATTAAAACTATAGGCTGACGTGGAGAAAAAAATTGAGAATGATAGAAATAAAATGTGATAAAAAGACCAAGCTGCCTAAACTTCCCTTGAATGTCCATGTTTGGGAAACCATGTCATCCCGCTTTCGGGATCATTAAGTAACATTTTTGTTATCCATATCTTTCCTAATGATGAAAATTCTAGGTTTTATAAACAATCTTCCCTAGAAGTGCTTCTGGCAAATTTGTATTGAAAGATTTCCATAGCCCTGCACACTCAAGGTCTCATGTCACTGACAAGATAATGACAGGGGCAATTTTAAACTATTAAAGACTTTGCTGCATTTGATCTTTTCCAGTGCTGATTTCAGCAAAAGAGGGGGAAATGTTCATTATGTCAAAAAGAATGTAAAACACAAAATATGATGCCAGTTTCTGAGACTTTTCCATCCAAATGTTCTCCCACTAAATGACAGGAATATGTCAAAAATATAGTGAGAGAAAAGGAAGTAAATGTTGGTTGATCTGAAACTAAGAAAGTAGTTACTGTTAACAAGCTTTGCAATTTCACAAATCTCCATTTATGTATAACAGTACATGATTTTATATTAGCCAGAAGAGATGACAGGAAAAGGGGTAATCTTTGCTACAATAAAAATGATCTTTGCTCATATGAGGCAAGTTTTATTCTTTGATTTTCAATTTGACTCAATGTTCAACCTAATGAAAATGCTACAGCAAATAAAATGCATTTCTGTTCATTGCACAATCATTGGTGATTTTGTTGGACTAGCTATGAATAACTTATTTTTCATAAGTGTGGTTATTTATTTCCCAATATTAAACTGTTTGTTGTACTGCTAACAACAGAAAAGGTTAATTTAAAACATAATTAAGAAAAAAAAAGTTGGGAAATGCAAGGTTTAGTCAAAATAGATAGCTGGGAACAAATGGCAAGGAGTAAAATACACTAATTGAAAACCAGGCAGGACATTTTTCCATTTCCTTCTTTTTTGGTACACTGATTAAAAAAATACTTAATTAGCGCACATTGCCAAATCTACTCCTTACTGGGAGTTTAACCTTGTAATTTTGTCATTTTTCAGAGAGGCAGGGTGTTTAATGAAAGCACCATTAAGTTATAATGCATAATGATGTGTATTGTCGATAGATGAGAGAGTTCTCAAACATTCCTTTGTAAATTTTGCATATTTCTAGCATTTATCTACCACTTCATGTTTACTAAGTGCTTTATTCTTGTTCAAAAATCTATTTTTCAGAATCATGTGGAAATATTTTTGCTGAAAGGCTATTAGGACACATAATGATGATTTTTTTCCCTTAACATTTTATATCATTTATATTATTTAACCACAATTACTCTCAATTGTGGTTAAATAATATAAATGATATAAAATGGACAGTGCTGCAACTCTCCTCTAGAACTCCCTGATTCAACAATTATTTATCGATTGCCTACTATGTGAAGCATGAATGTACATGAAGGTCCTGATCTTTTCAAGGCTTTTATACTCTATTGGAGGAACAAGGCAGTTGGAACTTAAATGCTTAGACCTACATCCATGCAGGATTTCTTTAGGCACACCCTCCAGCATTCACGACCACATTTGAAATATCCTCAACCCTTAATTATCCAGAGAAGGAATTACTGCACCCCAATGAGTTACAATAATAAAAGGCAGCATTAGTTGAGTGTATATTCTGCGTCAGGCACTGTGCTAAACATGCTGAGGAAGTATTCTGCATTTTTCCTTCATAATAACTCCTTAAGTCAGCCTTTATAATTATTTCCTGATTCCAGAAGGGAAAACTGAATTTTAGAGAGTCCAACTAATTTGCCCAACATTTTATAACTAGACATGATGAAGCTGGGATTCGCACTCACATAGATTGATTCCAGACTCTTGACTTTCATTTAGTGAAATACACTTTCCTGCCATCACATTGAGAACTTGTAATGCCTCACTAGAGAAACTATTTCAACAAGGCTTGCTTTAGTTTAGCTGTCCTCCTACCACCCTAATTCCTATAAAAGGGACAAGCAGAGCCAGCGTTACTCTATCAGGTGGAAAGAATCGCTTCTCATGTACTCCTGTCCATAGGAATTTGTCTCACACCTTTTGGCTTATGAAGCACCTGAGCCAACAAAAAGTAACATAAAATGATCTAAGCAAAACTGTTTAAGCTTTTCCCAGTTTTTCTATAGCATCAGTAGGGCAGCTGTTCTTATGATGGCCAGATTCTCTGGGGATGCCTTGGCTGTGACTATCCATGTGATTGTAATTGCAGATTTCAGTTTGCCGAAGAGAAAACATATTTTGACCATAGCCACTGAAGGAGAGAGGGCTGTGCATCCAAAGTATTGGGGAATTACAAAATTTCAGAGTTGGAAGGGCTCTTAAAGGTCACTATTCCTTCATGTCAACAGAGTCTGACCCAAGGCAAGATTGTTATGCATTCCATCACAGCTGAAAGAGGAGTAAGCCTTTGTTAAGTGAGCTGTTCAGAATATTCTAATAATTATCTTAGCTGTAAAATCTGGTGGTATTTTGAGCTCCACAGCATTATTTCAAACTTCATCATCACCCCACTGTATCACTGTTATTCACAGGTACAAGTTAACAAAGTTGAAGTTTTCACCCTTACCATTTTGGTTTTGCCAAGTTTCATTACCTTGCTGCTGGTTCTTCCTTTGCCATTTTCAATCAGTCTTTCAAATGGGGCTCCTGTCCATGTTTCCCTGGTCTTTAAGAGTTTTCTCACTGTAAGTATGAGTCTTACCTTAAGCCTCGTGCATTTGAGGAGGACACCCACCAGAAGACTTCTCCTAGAAGTTGAACTTTTGTTTTCTGATTTCCAGTTCATTTTTATTGAAACTGAATTAACTTAGATAGAACCATCACACTATGACTCTTACACTCATTTACAATAATTACCACTTCAACCACATCTGCTATTTGCCATACTTGAGCACTTGGGTGGGGAACCAGACCAAATTGGGCAACACTTCCCTTTTATGACATGGTCTGATGTTCACTCATTTTTAGGCCCTCAAAAGGGCAGATTGTTCTCCTATATCCATGCCTACTTTCTTTTCCTCCAGTCATCCATTATTTTGTTTTCAACATGCTTTTCAGTTGTTAATCTTTAAAACTGATAGGAGTTAATTTTTTATTATTCTTCTTTACAATAAATAACTTGTTTTTAACATCCTCCTGGACATAAAAGGTGGACTCAGCCTCAGGAAATATCCAATGAAATTATGTCATGCCATAATTCTTTCATTTGAAATATATTTCATTTTGAAATATATTTTCAATATTTTGGAATAATCTTCTTTTTAACATAAAGAAAATCCTTAATCTTAAAAGCTAAAAGGTTATAATAGATAGCTTTTAAACTCCTGATATTATTCAGAAAATAATCTATTTAGGAATAAAAGTGGCATTAGGAAAGTGGTTGAAGAGGCTCTGCCTAGATGTTCTGTAGTTTATCAGTCTCTGTACACTTAAAGAGATGAACTGTCTTTAAATAGCATCATGGCTTTTAGAAGCACTCTAATAAAACATCACTTCCTTTCAGTTATTTGATGCACTAAATGTATTGCTGCTCCAGTAGTTTCATGTTAAGTGTTACCTTTCTCCTAAATTGTTTTTATATTTGCATATATATTTTTATAGCTATAGATATACAGCATATTTTGTACAATTAAAGAGAAGGTATTTTAAATTCAGACAGTTCAAATTTAAGAAGTATAGTTTCCAGCAACTATTAATGTTTTCCCAAACCGTGTCTCTAATGCAAGGTTTCCATTTATACCAAATGGTCTTTATTTTTATTACTTGATTTCTACCTTTGTATGAGTTAGTCTGAGATGTTCATTCATATGCCTGCAACTAATTATTAATGTCTAATGAATACTTTATCAGTGGCTGACACTATTCTAAGTATTTGCATGTATTCATGTATTTAATACTGTAGTCCCAATAGTCCTTTAAAGTAGGTATTTTTATCATCCTCATTTGACAAAGGAGAAAATTAAAGAAAAGTTAAATAACTTGTACTAGTTGTACTGATATATGAGAATACTGTGTCACAGACATCACACAAGTGATAGAGGGAGTTATCATGCCCAGCTCACAGCGTTAGCCTCTGCTCTATCCTATCTTAGTTGAGTTCAGAGAATCAGAATAATTCACTCAAGGTCACCTAAGTCATGTGTGATATAATTGGAATTTCCAGGACTCCAATTCCAGGACAGTGTCTATTTTACCCAGGAAAACTCTTCATAATAAAGTGCTTATTATAACTGCCTTAAAAAATGATGGCACTCCTTGACATAGTCATAACACTTTGTGTTTTTAAATACTTTTGTCAAGAAGTATCTTAAGATACCTTTTCTAGCACTTCTCCCATTGCCAACACTACGACTATAAAAAGAAAGCATTTCTACAGATATTCCCAACTGGAGAAATTCACTGTAGAATATTTTCTCAATACAGAACCCTTTTAGAAAGGTAGATATGCCTGAATGGGGGCAAAAGGCAACAAACTCTTATTTTTCTTCTTAGCCGGGGTATTGTGGCCTTTCCCTCCTAGTCGATAATGTGGGTGTTTGAGGCTGACTGATGAATAGACTAAGCTTTATATCTAGTGAAAACCAAAAGATGGATGTGAAAACCAATGGAATTATTTCATATTTATTTCAAAAGTAAAGCATGACTCTCAGCACTGAGAGCAAAATTCAGTATCAGTGGTCTATGTTGTCATATTTGAGATACTTTCAACCTGATATCATTTTATATATTTAAATGTCTAGTGTTCATTGAGCATTGGACCAAGCACAGAAGTTGAAAAAAAAAAAAAAAGAGAAATAAGACATGGCTTTTACTCTGTTTACATTAGTGGGGTATTGAGGGAAAAATACTGTTAAGTTTCAAGGAAGACCATGCTGCCCATGGCAGAGGACAAGATGAAATTGAACACTGAGTGGTAGAACTTTTATCTATAAGCCTCACTAGCTGGTCTTTCTCAGTCTCTTTCTCTAGTTCCTCATCTTCTTCCGAATGTCCTACTGCAAGATATAGCCCTTGGACAAATCATGGCTTTAAATACCATTATAGATATTCACCCCCTAATTTTATCTGTAGCACAGAGCTTTCCTCTGTCCTGTAGCCTCATACCTCCATTTTCTAACCTAACATAGCCAAATCTACATTTCTGAACTTACCTCTATTCCCCAGATTTGGTCTGCCCACAGTCTTTCCTATTCATTTGATTAAAAAACTCACTTTTTCAGTTGCTTACTTATTAAAAAACAAACAAAGAAAAAACCTCCCTCCATTTCCTTAAGCACTCTACATAATTTTACAATTCTTTATTTTATCTTATTTGCTGTACTCTGACATATCAGTTACATGTTTAATACTGGTCTAAGCATACTACATAGGTTATTTAATTTAATCCAAACAACTCTATGTTGTAGGAACTTTAATAATCCCCATTCTAAGAAGTGGGAACATTGTGACATAAAAAGATTAAGCATTTCACCCGATTTGCATTGCTAGTAAGTGGCTGAGCTGAAATTCAAACAGTCTAGTTTGAGCTCTACTTCTCTTAAATACTATGTCGTGCTGCTTCTAGGAGGCAAAATGGAATTCACTATGTTATAATCAGTGCTGTGCACAGTTACCATGGAGATGCCCAGGAACAGCACCTAAGGAAGAAAGGTTTTAGCTTGAAGTTTAGGAATTGGCAAGGAGGCTTTCCAAAGGACGCATTTATGCTTGAAGGATGTGGTGGTATTACAACGAAAAAATAAATAAATGAATAAATAAGCAAGGTATTACAGAAACATGGAGAATAAAGACATACAGAAAGCTTGGCATGTAGGACTACATGAGCTTACAGTATTACTTGAGCATAAAATGCCAAATCATAAAGGGCCATGAATGCTGCCCACATGTCAGACAATACAAAAGCACTTAGGAATTTGAAGTGTGGTTGTTACTGTAAGTTGAGTTTCCCTGAGCTAGCCCTGAGAAAGATATTCATGTGAAATGTAGGAGAGTAGACAAAAGGGAAAGGAAGGACAAAAGAGCGATTGAGGGTGGGGCAAACCGCATAGAGGCTGAATGTGGCCAACTCTCACAGGAAAGCTCAGATCAATAAAAGCCATGCCTC
Source organism: Lepilemur ruficaudatus (assembly GCA_963574885.1). NCBI lineage: Eukaryota > Metazoa > Chordata > Mammalia > Primates > Lepilemuridae > Lepilemur > Lepilemur ruficaudatus. The sequence continues at coordinate 14,475 of CAUYRT010086198.1, read as the reverse complement.
ATAGCTTTTGGCAGCGGAGGCCAGGAAGCTGGAGTATTTATCCTCCACTCATCAGTCACTGGGTAAGGACTGCCCCCTTCAGGGTGCACATAGCCCTGACACTGCAGCCCCTAAGGCACAGACAAGCAGATCAGGCAGCCTGAGGGCAATCCCTTTAAGGAGAGGCACATGCGCTGGGAATAAAAGTTGGGAGCAGATGAGCCTAAAAGTAGCAAAGGGATCTGGGGCAAAGGTGAAGCTCTGACAGTGTCCGCAGAGCTGTAGGCTGGCCAGGGTCTAACTGATCTTCAATTCTATTTATATTTGTGGACAGCACAACATACTGGCTGAGAAACATCCTATCCTCTTGTTGTTTAGTGATCACTTTTACTGTAATTTTATTGAACCTCACAATTGTTGAGTGAGTGACAATAACCATTACTTTAATTGAACTTCCATAATCACCGAAGTGTAAGGCTTGGAACTTCCTATTCATTTCATCCAATATCTATTGAAAATATATTATACACAAGAGAACTACATCGGCTTTAGAATAGCTAAAATTGAGGATTTCACAACTTTTTATATATTGGAAATAGTAGGAAAGAAAAATCAATTAACCAAAGCGATGTTACACACATGAGCTAACAGTTTTCTGGGTAATTATTTTTATAAGGATTATTTGTAGAAGATACATATTATTTTCCTCCATTTTACCCAGAAGAAACCTAAGTTTCAAAATGAGATTTAGCAATTTTCCCTAAGGTTGCGAGGCTGGTCTTGCAGCTCAGCCTGCCTGACCCCACAGCTCATGCCTCTGCTGCTGTGGTCTCACCACCTCCCTCATTATTGAATGCAGAAAGAGAGGGCACATCTCTTGGGTCCAATAAGAACTTTTCATCTACTCTTTCTGCTCACTATCGGATAGTCTAAAAGTAGGGAAAAAAATAAGAATTGCGTATAATTGGCTTTAAAGTAAAAGACAAAAGATAAAAGAAGTAGATTAACCTGAGGAATATTTTAGGAAATCTTCATTAAACTGAAAGTGTTTTCCTAAATACACATGAACTATGTGAACACGAACACGTCCAACTATTGCCTACAAGGGGAGAACTGTGCATGTGAGAGGAAAAGTTTGCCTTCTCGTACCCACACATTTTCAGTGTCACACCCAACGAAGTGAATCTTACCTGCCTGGCCAATGCATAATGAACACAATAATGATGAATAAGCTTAAATAATAAGTCAACAAAAATAAGTAGAGGTCCTTAAAAGGGAGATTTTCCTTCACTACCTAAGAATTGGAGAGACGTAATTTGGTAGTGGAAAGACAATTGTGAAACATTTAACTATTTATAGTAATGTCTGCCCTGCCAACTTACAATATTATTGTGAAGACCAGAGGGTAGAAAGCACATGAAGTAACTTAAAATTATAAAGTACAAAGCTTGATGTACATAAATGAATTTGGGATTTCTGGCTCAGGCAGTCTACCCCATCTAGACATTGCTACTGCCAACCTCCCAACATAGTACCTTTGTATATTTGCACAGTATATTTGTTTGTATGTGTGTGTTTGTGTGGATACAAGTTTTCTTCTCTTAGTAGGCAGAATGGACACCAGAAAATGTCAATGTCCTAATCCCTAGAACCTACTACATGGTAAGCAAGAATTATGGGTACAGATGGAATTAAGACTGTTACTCAGCAGACATTAAGATGAGGAAATCATGCTGGATTATCTGAGTGGTTTAAATATAATCACAACGATCCTGCAAATGTGGAAGAAGAAAACAGAAAAGCAAATATCACAATGATGCAATATGCAAAAGACGCGACTGGTCACTGCTGGTTTTGAGGATGGGAGGGGGCTGTGAGCCAAGGAATGCAGGCTGCCTCCATAAACAGGGATGGTAAGGAAGTGGATTCTCTCCTGATCTACAGAAGGAACACAGCCCTGCCAACACCTTCATTTTAGCCCAGTAGGACCCATTTTAGATATATGAACTCTAAAACTTTTAGATAATAAATTTGTCTTAAGCCAAAGAGTTTGTGTTATTTGATGCAGCAGGAGCAGAAAACCAATGCACATATTGATAAAAATTCTCCTGCATATAGATTTTGAATTGAAGAATATAACCTTATACTTTGGGAAAATAAATTTTGACAGTGTCTTACTATGTAGACTGATAAGAAGTATTTTCATAGCCGTTTCTCCAACCTAAAGAAATAAAGGCAGAAAAGTTTAATTAAACTGCAGAAGCAATGAGAACATTGAACTAACACGGGAATGAGTGAGTCATATAACTAGAATTTACCAAGCTCTTAAATATAAGTTTTAGGATATTTTGTTATTATTTTTATTATTCTTCTGGAGGAAAAGAAATAGTTACTTTGGAGAGGAGCCATATGTAATATTTTATTGAGTAAAAAGCACCTGGTTTACTTTTCTAGTAAGACCCAAGAAAGGAAAAAAAGTGTAGCAGTCATGAGGGAAACACAAATATATATTTATTCTTAATTCCTGCAATGGATGCAAAACTCCAGCTACTGGTGAGAAAAGACAATTCACTGCATATTGTCACAAAAAGAAATAGTCAATGTTCAAAGACCACATCTATTTTTTGTCTGTTTTCAAGCCAGTTAAATATCCAACTGTGATGAGTTTTGATGTTACTAACATAATGCTCAAAGAAAATTAACACCTCCAAGCATGATGACTTTGTCATAAAGGGGGAGGTGAAGCGGGGAGGAGGAGAGGAAGGAGATGGGGGGGAGGGGGGAAGAGAGACTGAAAGAGACAATGGGATCTCGCACCATCTGTCTATGTGCTAATAGTTGCTTCCATAGCAGCAGCAGGTTTAAGTCAAGAAAATCAAGCATTTGGATGATTCACCGTTGTCTCAGCTGTTGTTTCCTTTTTCCTTTTGCTCATTATCTTTATTAGGTAAAGGCACTGAAAATCGTATTGTTTATTCAAAGCAATTTTTGAGAGAAAAAGATCAAATTATGTACATAATATTTTAGAGAACACTAAATGACTATGGCAAAAAGAAAAGATGCTAAAATATTGCATATTTTAGAATTAAGATTTTGAAACTAAGAGATTTTGAATACAGGAAAGTGGGCACATAGAATTGAGATTGTTATAACATTTGACTGCCCCTTTTTCATGTATCTAATGTGCATTATGCTTAAAAATGACCAAAGCCAAATTGTTATGGTGTGTTATCAGCTCGCCTATCCTCCACATTCTCTGTTCTTTCATAGCACAACCTTAACGCTCTAGTGGTGATGGAGCAGTAAATGCTTCAAATTGGGAATGTTTCTGTGCCTGTCTGAAGTTCCATCTCCAAGATCATCAAGATTTCAAATCTAGGCTTCCTTTAAGAGCCTATTTAAGAATTATTGCCTCTGTGAAGTTATAATGACATGAAAAATGAGTAGGTGTTAAATAATAGGTTGCAGAGGAAAGAGAGGATAGGTAGATGATGAAGCAAGACACGGAGGCTGAATGTGAAAGTGAGGATGGAGTGGTCAAGAAACTGCCAAGAGGGTGGATGATACAGTGTGTTTTAAAGGTATCAATAAAATCAAATAAATTAGGGAAGAAATATACACCCTTTACCAAACTTCAGCTTCCTAACATATAAATCTACTCACAGTTTAAAAAAAAAATAGATCATAGTGTATATATTAATTTGAAAACCTATTCTCAATTATCACATTTCATCCACATGCCAAGTAAGTGGCATTCCTCATCTTCAAATTCCCATTTTTAACATTTACTCAGTACAAACTATTCCTGCACTTTTTTTCACTGATTCCTGAAGCATAAATGTATACCAACACTTTTAGTGAAAATTACTAAATTATAAGCTTCTTGTCACATTGGTATATGATAGACACTTAAAACACTGTCACTGAATGGATTAGTGATAGGTTGAAAAAGTTTTAGTATTCTCTTTGGATATTATTACATTCCTTAAATTAACAAGGGAGAAGAACTAGGTAGACTGGATTTTAAAAGATCGAGGTTATAGGCTAAATCATATTATGAGTGATCATGAGTAATCGTAGCAATTTCTAGTGACAGATAGGGATGTACATCATTTAGACTTAAGGATGCTTATAACATAACTTAAAGTGTGCAAATAATGTAGCCTCTGTGGCCATTGGTTCTAATTTTGAAAAGGTGATCAAGTCATGTATTACTAGAATGCACACCTTTATGGAAGGTGGCCAAAAAATGTGTGCATGTTTCAATATTTGTCCCTGTAATCTTGATATTAATTTATTTATACTAAGGAATCAGATATGTTTCAAATCTTCACACACAATGAAATGCATTTTATAAAAGGAAAATATGTAGTGTTATACATCTTTAAGTAGACACAGCAATGCAGTCTGTGATGCTCTTCTGGAATAGGTACCCAAGATAGCTAAGGTGGTGAGCTCACAAATTTTCATGTATTGTTTGGTCAGCTTCAAATGAATAAATTCAAAACCACAAAACAAGATCAAGTAGTTAATGAATAAAATAGTCATACTTGACCATATGAACTAATGAACTACACGTTTGCCAACATTTTTTCTTGGTATGATGTTTTACAGGCACAATGGGGACCTATTCATCCAATTTATTCAGACAACACTTTATTATAAACTGACTCCTGAGGCAGTGAAAAATAAGGCCAACTCAATGACACTTTTGTTGTTATTCGAAAGCAACAGTGTTTACGATGCTATTTCCATGTAGTCATTTGTGTGTACATACACACACATATGTATATACACAGAAATACATATAAACATATATACATATATTATACACACCCATATATACATATATGTACATGCAAAGAAAGATAAATAGCAGATAAAGCCTTCATATGGGTAATGATTGTATCCATTAATTATAAGACTAGTAGCAATTAGCCTCTCAGGGAGCACAATATAGATGCTTAAAGGATGTAATTGCCCACTAACTGTTCTATTTCACTGTACTTTTTTTATCCCTTTACTTTACATTTTGGTGACACTGCCATGATATTTGTTTTAAAAAACTGTACAATTTCATCTCCTAAGCAACTAGAATGCTGTCTCCTACAACAATTAGTGTGCTACCCTGAGGCCAAAATATGAACCTTCAATTTGGAAAAATATAGCTAAGCCAGCTATAGTTTTCCAAAATAAGGAAAATAAATTTTTGGCCTAATGGGAAAAGATACAACCATGTAAATTATTGTAACATCTGTAGTCTTGTACTTTATGCATCTTATATTTTATCAGACTATGGCATCTCTTAAATGCCAACATATGAGCACAGTTCCAGCTGTGCAATGGGCTTTTTCATACATGGCCTTGAATAAGGTCCTCAATTCCACCTCCTGGTATTCTTCCTCTCCCCTGGCATACAGGTTCCTCAAATCTTATTTTGGAGCCCACCCAAGTAACATGAGTTTGTTTCATCATTATTTTTTTGTTTGACATAGGCTGGTTCCCATATTATTATTTAATGAGGGTCTACTATATCATGAATTCACTTAATATGTTTTCTTCTTTCTTGCAGCAAATTTGCCAGATGGCTATAAAGGGGAAAAAAAATTGGGCTTTGAAACATTACATAACTGGTTAAGTTCTTACATTTCATAAGTCACAAATTTAAGATTCAAAAGTAAATCAGTGTTGTTCTAAAATCAAGCTAGACATGGGTCCTGGCTTTCCCTCTGCCTTTTGCAGCTTTGAATTACTTTCTTCGAAGAATGTCTCTTTCTGGGACCTGGAACCTGCCAGAGTCAGCAGTACCATGTACGTATGAATACCAGTTCTGTCTCTTTTCTTTAGGGTGCTTTCAAATCCCCTCCTTCCATGGTGCCACGCACCCTTACATGGGGTTATCCAGATGCCTGAAGAGCTCCGAGACTCACACCAATGAATTCCTGGTTCCAGCAGTACGGCCTGAGAAGCAGATAATTCTCACTATCTGGTATGTTATTTCTTTCACAGCATCACTTGAAATTGGACCAACAGGGTGGTGCTGACACTCTGATATCGGGATACTTTCAGTCATTTTGGACATAGAATGAGAATAGGCCTCTGATCTATAATCCATCAGTTACCTTGTATTTAAGGCTCTTGCTTTTTCCCCACCACTGGTACACAAGACAGTCAATTTGCCAAATTTGCAGGCTCTATGCCATATGTCAGGTAGTCCTCTGGAAGCAGTCATGCCTATCACTTCTTATGGCTTTTTAAAGATCTATGCTCCTCAATAGCAATGGATCCTTATGATTGATGCCCTCTCTTTGATCCATGTGGAGAGTTCATGCTTTCCTAGGTTGGTCTTAAGACATGCCAGATGAGGGAAGGATATCCTTGCACAAATGGGAGTGCTGTGTGGAAGGCAGAGATATTGCCAATATTGAAGGAGATCACATTCTAGAATGCAGTGTTTACTGCCTAAAGAATTTGAAAGATGATGTGGTTAGAAGGTGTGTGTGTTGTTCTGTGTTTATAAATGAGAAATTATGAATAGTTAATTTAACATCACCAGAAAAAACAAATTATTGTTCACACTTTTCTTTATACTCCAGGCAAGATTTACATTTGTGTTCTTCACCAATGAAGCACAATAACCAAATTTGAAAGAGTCACTGCAAGGCAATCATCATGATGGCATAGTGCATAATGATATATCATCATATAAGTAATGATATAACCAGCAAGAAATATACTGCAGAGGTAAGATCTATTTCATTTCAATACAAGCTTGTAGCAAATAACCATGGACTTGTGATTAGTAATAGTGTTTCCATCTTTCCTTACAGTGGAAGATATGAAATTAGTCAGGAATTGTGAAACTGACAATAAAGAACAGGAATAATTGGTTTGTGGGCCCAGGAACAGAGAGAATTGATTACTAAAGCATTTTACTGATTGGACTAAAACAATATCCCTTTTCTATCCATTATTTTAAATCTTCACTGGCAAGTCACTATACTTCACATAGATCTATAAATTTTAAATATAGTTTTTACTCAAATTGCTTATATGGACTGAAAGCCCACAAAAAGTAATTGCCTGAAGTCTTGCTCGCCCTATTGGTGGGTAACCTCGTTCCCAAGATACTGTCTTATAGAGCCTCGCTGTTCACACTCCTCAGACATTTGTTCCTCCCTTGATGGTACTTCTAACTCGTAGCTACTCACTATTCTATATACCAATTAATTTCACTGAAATGGCAAAATAGTTGCATACCTCATTTGTATTATACTATATTCTATGGGTCACAAAATGCTCAGAATTTTTTAATCACAAACAATTTTAAAGGTGCTTTAATGAATCACCTTTTTAACACTAGTATCAGAACTCCATTTCACGGTTGTAAGCCGGTTCAGAAAGAAAAAGAATCTAAGCAGCACTTCTATTGTTTTGTGGTTTCCTTGAAGATATTGAGACATGAAAAACCTAAAACAGTCACACTTTTCTCTACCTGAGTTTTGAATCAACGAAAGACAAAGTAGAAGACAGAGATAAATGCATTATCTTTATTACTAGTAACTACTAAATTATAGGTTACTAATTCTAATCTTGGAATTAGGACGAATTATTGATCTAGTCTCAGAGAGACCATCTCAGGCAATCTTCCACCATGGCAGAATGCCTTGCAAAACATCACAGGAAGCGTCTGCTTCCTGAAGGGCAACGCTGTCCAAAGCAGGAAAGTGCTTGAATAAGATGCACATGCTCAGCCCTCTGACTAACTCGACTTGCCTGTCAGCAGTTTCCTGTTTTCCCTTGAAGGAGGCCAGTGAAGGTAGATAGGACCAGGAGTATTACTACTTGATGTCTCTCTGAGCAGTTTCAGAATTTACATTCATAGAAGATGAAGAAAGTACACATAGCTTTCTTTTACCATGGCAAAAAGCTACAGTAATTCAGCAATTTTTGAGGTTCCTTTTTGTGTCATAACTCTGATCTGTAAAAGAGTAGTATCTTCACCAACTACATCAATGGAGTTGTAAAATTAGTTAATACTTGCTAAATAATTATCTAAAATAATTTAAGTAGAATTGAAATCAGATAAGAGAAGTTATCAGTCAAAAAGATTTGAAAAAAAAAGAAAGGGGAAACAGTACTTACTTCAATTCTTATATTCCAAATGAAGATGTGACCATAAAATAAGCAGTTAAGGGCCAGGCGCGGTGGCTCATGCCTGTAATCCTAGCACTCTGGGAGGCCGAGGTGGGAGGATGACCCAAGCTCAGGAGTTCGAGACCAACTTGAGCAAGAGCGAGACCCCGTCTCTACCAAAAGTAGAAAAAATTAGCCAGGCATGGTGGCGCATGCCTGTAGTCCCTGCTGCTCAGGAGGCTGAGACAGGAGGATTGCTTTAGCCCAGGAGTTTGGGGTTGCCGTGAGCTAGGCTAATGCCATGGCACTCTGAACAGAGTGAGGCTCCGTCTCAAAAAAGAAAAAAAAGGTGGGAGGCAGTTAAATGGATCAGACAAGATCAAAAGGAGGAAAGGAGAGAAAAGAAAGAAGAAAGACAGAAAAGAAGAGCTTAAATTTTAGAGACCAGATCCCACAAAAAAAGTCCATCCCCTCCACCCCATTCACTGATTTGGCTAGCATAATTCTACAAATTTTACATCAGAGCTACTGCTTGCATTCCATAGAGCTCCATGAATAAGTAATCAATGAACTATAGGAGACATTACAACAGAAAACTTGGAAACGTAACTGTGACTGGTACCATACAATTACATCTCCCAAATATCCATAAAATATAGTTATAAAATTCGTCTACTGTGATCAAATCTACAAAGAGCCAAGAAAGAAATTAGTCAAAATTATGCCTTTCTCTGCACCTACATGTACCTTCTATCAACAGCATGCTAGTGAAAAGAATCATCAACATTGCCATTGTGGTTCAACAAAGAATAATTACCTAGAAAATACATTAAATGGTTTTGTTCTCCTGAAAATGCTTGGCTTTTCAAGGCAAGCTATTTTTTCATCACGGATTGAGAATTTTAGTGATTGTCTTTGAAAGCTTTACAATCCTAATAGTACCATTGGAATAAATCACTGTGCATCTGGGTATGATCTGTTGCTTCTTTTCTAATAATCCTAAATCTCATATTCAAATGGTCATTATGGGATAGTAAGTCTAAGAGAATACACAGAGCAATGCTGTCATCAAGTGCAACACTACACAATTGAGCATGAATTATTGATAATGAGGTTGTCCTTCACTTTTTACCAGTTCTACTTACATGAAATGAAAAACATAAGAAAATTTATCATAGGTAAGGGAAGAAACACAACAACTGAGAATTCTTACATAGGAAAATTTAAAAATATATCATCAATTAAAAGAATTTGCTATTATTATAGTATCATTTTAATGATGAAGACTTACTTGGCTAAAATCTCTAACAGAATTTACATGTAGACAGATTGTGGCAATGATTCATGTATTTTTAAGGAAGTTATCCCTAGAAAGAGAGATTAATATAGTTCCACTGTAATGTAATTTTATATTCCCCATGTGTGGTCACTTAATTAATACTTAAAAATATCCTGAACTCTATTCATTAGGTAATTATTTTTATAATGAAATATAAATTAGGACATGTTAATGTTGTCAACACAAGATATTGTATGCAAAACTTCTACCTGTGTTTTTTTAACCTCTTTAATCATGTGCATCTAAGTGAGATTTCTTTGAAAAAAAAAACACAGAATAAGAAAAACTTGTGTTTTTGTCAAATACAGAAGACCTGGATACCAAATATAATGACAGGTGTTTCTGCAACCAAAACAGAATCAGAAAATTCTCGAGAGATACAGCCAATCTTTCGATTTTGTTATAGTATTGATTGAAACAAATGTTAGTAATTTAACATGGTGTAGGTAAAATCTATTATTAGACTTTTTGGAAAATTATAATTTACTATAAAGGGCTTTTAAGTACATTGAAAAAAATACATAAATGATTTATCTGAGATTGTTGTTAGTCTCAGGTTTAAATCACAAATCCAATTTCATTACAAAGAATTAGAGTTGATTTATAAAAAGGAAAATGTACCCTCCCCCCATTTGATGACTCTAGTTTACTTATGAAAGATTGTTCTATCAAGAAGCCTACATATAACTCTTTGACTTATTTCCCCCAAGTTCACAACCTTATAAAAAGATAGGGCAAGAGAAATGGACATATGATATCCCGTCCTACCTCCTCTCTTACTCTTTCGTGTCTTTACAAGAAAAACAAGGATAGATTGGTTAGGAAATGAACAAGTCATCTGGATCCTCTCCGAGTTTAACAGTGAAGGCACAGTCTACTGATCATAAGGAGACTGGACCACCTATCTCTGTCCCCGTCCCTCTGACTTACACCTACCTCTTCCCATCTCCTGCTCTCCTACCTCCTCCTTACTGCCTGCACTTTATGAAAACTTTTTGCTAAGAATGATATATAGATTCTTTGTTTCTTTGTGACCCCAGCTGAGATACAGTCAAATATTCAAAAAAAATGTTCTTTTATTTAGTCTTTAGCAGAGATAGAATCCACTTTCTTTTCTTTCAAAGAAAAATTTTACACGACAGTTTAAAAGGTAAGGGAGACTTTATTTGACACTCTTGCAATAGGGAGAGAGAAGGAACTCAAATACATTGAAACAATAGATGGGGGAGGTTTTTAGTGGGGGTGAGTGGGCCTTTAAAGTACTGAAAGACATTCCAGGTGTGGGGTTGGTCGATGCTGTTAGGCCATCAGGGTTTTCTAATTGGTGCTTACGGAAGTTAGCCTCCGATCCTCCCACAGAAACTGCCTGATGAATACAGTTCAAAGGGATGACTCCTAGGTCTTCAAGAAAAATATGCATAGGTTGGAAAAATGGCAAGAATCTCTCAGAAGATTTACATCTCAAAGGTACAGAAAAAAAATTTCAAATTGCAAGTTTTCCAAAGTATATATCAAGTGAGATCAGGGACTTCCATATTCATGGGAGAAAAAAAATAAAAACTTGCCTAATATTTAGTTAAGCTAATGGAGTAAGACTGGAAGTGACTACAACTATCTTGAGCCAGGAAACAAGAACCAAACTGAAAAGAGTTAAGAATAGGAAAGAAAAACTGTATCCTAGAACTATTCTTTGAACATTTATCTAGCAGTATCTGAAGACATTCTTCTCTGGGCTTTGTATTAATGTGAAGCAATAAACTACACTTTGCTTTTGGATTTAGATTTTCTATGACATTAAAAGGCACCTAAGTGATGGTCATGTTCATAGACACAATCTCATGTGCGGTATGGGGTACTGTTATGTCTCCAACTGCAAGTTTATTGCTTCTTAGAAAAGAAAGAGACTTGAAAACACTCATTTCTTATTAATATCTCCCAATCATAACTGAAATCAATAATGATATGTAAAAACAGAAACAGCTTATGTTAGATCAAAAGATATGAAAAGAAGCATTTCTTTTTTATAGAGCGATATAACCTTAAAATATGTATCCCAAATGCAATGGAAATAGTGTTTTACATGTTTATGCAAAGCTTTGTCAATCGCCCTCTGTGGATTCAAGATCATGCTCAGAAGCTTACCAATGGATAAGGAGCCAGCCCATTAATATGCATTATCAAACTACAAGACCTGCTACCACCAAACAAACAAACAACAAACGTCATTGATAATTCAGGGAGGAATTTTTACTTTAAAGATTTTCTTTATGATAAAGATCTTTCATAAATGGGCCATTATCAGTATTTGTTAACCCTTGTCCAAAATTAACTTCTAATTCTGAGTTGGGGTGGACATTGTTTTTCTAGTTACAAGTGTAAAGCACTTAATACAGAACCTAACATGCATTTAATGTGTAGAAAACTTCTAGGATCAGGGGAAAATAAGATTCCACTGATTATAATACAAAATAAATATTGGCATTGTCAGGTTCACCCTCTTGGCAGACTGTTGTCCTGGTTCTTTGTCTCCTTCTTGGAAAATTCACAAGCAGGATGGGTGTGACAGAGTGATTGTGAACAGGAATTTGGGGTTTGGGGCTGAAGATCTGTCTTCTGTATTTGCTTCAAGCTGGACAGGGATGATATTCTCCAGGCTCCGTGACCTCTTAAGGGCTATACTTGTGGCTTTATCCTGCAGCTCCATGGGTGGCAGTATTATCTTGTTCCCGTGTGGGGTAGAATCTCTGAGGTAGCATAAGCTTCACATGGAACAGTTGAAACCTTGAAGACACAAACTCAAGGTTAAAATGCATAGGCCAAATATTCACAGAAGGACTATGGCCACTAAAGGCCCCAGGAATGGTAGCAACCAGGTCATAGAAGAAAAAAGAAATCCCCCATAATGAAAATATGAAAATTATGGGTACTTGAAAATAGGCAAGCACGAAATTATTCCCACATGGCACAATATATCTAATATGCGGAGGGTTCCAGCAAAGGCTAACCTAAGAACGGTCATGAAATACATGAACTTTTTTTTACTATCTATGGTAGCATAAGTCGTGAGGCTTAATGATTTCACTATTTTGAAGAGAACCTTCAATCCCTCAGTTGGTTTGTGCTCGTAGGTGTCTGCTGTCTTAGTGTCCTTGTCTGTGTCTGGGCTCGAGCGCCCACCGCTTTAGCTGTGGAGATGGGCACCCAGCTCTCCATTCCCTTCATTGTGACTTCTGTGGGGGCAGACCTGATACAGGCCTTTCTACATAGGCTCTAACTAACCGGACAGAAAGAGGACCCACCAGTCTTTAAGAAAGGGCCTGAACAGAGGGAATTTCTGACCACTTTCCCTCCCTTATACAAAAAAGATCTAATTGTAGCATAGTATTCAGGTTAAGACTCCCATTCTCAGTTCTCAGGCCAGGATTCCCAGCTGGTATTGGGGCCAGGCTGTGTTGCAGAGAAACTCCAGTGTTGTTTTGCAGATTCTGTTGAGTTCAAGTGCCTTCCATTTTTTTAAGAGACATTCTAGGGGACAATTGGTGGGTACCGAGGTTTTCTGTCCCATTATCTCTATGAGAAAACCACAGAACAGACCAAGAGTAGATTACCGGGACCAGGAGTGCCCACGTCCAGCAGGTTTGGCTCAGAGCTTGCTTAGTCAGGCCGTGCCCTGAAACCTTTCCTCACTGAAGTGGGACTTGCTTAGCTAGGCCATGTCCAAAGCTCCAACTACCCAGGGAACCAGGCATCCCAACCCCGACGTGTCAGCCGCCACCCATTCAGGTGTCCCTGTCCTGGGCGGTACTTTACCGTGGGGACACCACGACCCGTCCTATAGTCAAAGCCCTCCCCGGGGAAAACGTCCCCCCCATGGCCACGTGGCAGACGGCGAGGGTTGGTCTAACTTCTGTCCCCCAATCCAAGAACCAACCAGGCCCCACCCTGCTTAGCTTCCGAGGTCAGGTGCGTGCAGGGTGGTACGGCCGGAGACTGCCTTCGGTTCTCTGTGTCTGAAACAACGTGGGATGTCAGGGAACACAGTCCTAGGAAACTAAATTTTAGTTGGAAAGAGAAAGATAGGCGAGAGAACACTTATGTTACCACAGGATCCTCACACGGTCAGGAAGTTTCCAGTCAGGCACCCCCTGCCTGCTCCGCTACTCCCTCAGCCCGGGACAACCGCGGTCCAGAGAGCAGGAGGCTGAGGGCAGGCGGAAAGACGCGGGCTGGCCCATGGCAGGAGCGGACTTCGCGTCTCTGAGTCCTAGTGTCCTAACAAAAAAGACAGGAACTCTGGGGTTTGCACCGTATTTGTACTGCTCACCGCGTCTTGCCAGACTCAAGAAAGCAAGGAGACAAAAACCATGTGACAAGGCAACCTCCAGGGAACACACATAGTCCGTCCCCTTACCTTCAAAAAAGAGAGGCTTCTGGGTTTCGGTACCAAATGTCAGGTTCGTGCTCTTGGCGGACTGTTGTTCTGGTTCTTTGGCTCCTTGCTTGGAAAATTCACAAGCAGGAGGGGGGAGCGAAGCAGTGATTGCAAACAGGAAGCAATTCCACACAAACCGCTTAAAAAAAAAAAAACTTTATTGAAGTATAATTTACATACCATGCAATTAATCCATTTTAAGTGTACAATTAAGTGATTATTAGTAAATTTACCAAGTTGTACCACTATTCACACAAATCAATTTAAGAACATTTCCTTCCCCCTACTGAGACCCCTAATTCCCATCTCCAACTACAGGGACCCACTAATCTGTTCCCTATTTCTATAGATCTGCCTTTTCTAGACATTTCATATGAGTGGAATTATGTAATATGGGAATTATGTTATTTACTCAGCATTTTTTTTTTTTTGGTCACATTTTGTAACTTGCCTCTCCCTAGCATGGGTTAATGGTATGCCCCTCCCCTCCATAATGCTCACCGCATCCCTCAGATGTGGGTCTACCCCCCCCAACCCCCGGATCCCTGGTGGACACCACCACCATTTGAACACCGTAGTGTTAATCAGT
>CAUYRT010086197.1:0-14215 GCA_963574885.1 Lepilemur ruficaudatus | reverse complement strand
AGTGAAGTATCCCAAGAATGGATAGACAGGCACCACATGTACTCACCAGCAAATTGGTATTAGCTGATCAACACCTAAGTGGACACATAGGAACATTTATTGGGTGTGGGGCAGATGGGAGGGGGGAGGAGGGGATGGGTATATACATACATAATGAGTGCGATGTGCACCGTCTGGGGGATGGTCAGGCTTGAGGCTCTGACTGGAGGGGGGAGGGGGCAAGGGCAATGTACATAACCTTAACATTTGTACCCCCATAATATGCTGAAATAAACACACACACACACACACAAAAGAAAATAGTTTGGCAATTTTTTAAAAAGTTAAATATATTCCTACCATATAACCCAACATTTCTACTCCTAGGTATTTACCCAAGAGAAAAGAAAGCACATGCTGACACAAAGACAGGCACATGCAGGTTCATAGAGCTGTGTTTGTAATAACCAAACACTGGAAACCATCCAAATTTCTATCTGCAGGTGAATAAACAAATTGGTATGTGCATACAATGGGATACTAGTCAGCGCTAAAGTGGAGTACACTACCGATACATTGCTATGGCACAGACAAATCTCAAAGTAATTATGCTGAATGAGAGAGGCTAGACAAAAGAATATACACTGTATGATTTCAGTAATACCCTAGGATGTGAATACAGACATGAGGGAGTATCAGGGATGGTCACAAGAGTGGACTTACCAAGGGACATGACATTTGGGGAGAGAGTGAAGAATATACTCATTATTTTGATAATGGTTTCAATTGATATAATCATATGTTGAAACTTATCAAATCGAATAAATATGGACAGTTTAACGTATGTCAGTTATATTTCAATACGCCTGTTTTATGAAAAAGTCTATTGATACATAATGCTACATTTTCTCTCACTCTCCCATCAGCATTATGGGAGAATGCTGTCTTCTCCTCATCTCTGAGTAGCATTTGCCCATCTGAGAAGGTGACAATTCATTATTTTGCTTTGCTTACTAGTAAAATTAACTTCTTTCAAATGCTTAAAAGAATGTTGCTGCTCTTTTCAAATACAGGATGGAATTTGACTAATACTCATTGGCTTCCATTATTAAATTTCTGGGTAGGGTAATTCTCCAAAGACCTTGGATTCTGAATTATTCGGCAATTATCTGGCAATTATTTGTATAAGTTGAAAAAAAGGGAAGACTGATGAGATGGGACAATATATACACGCAGCAAGTTGATTTTATTTTTAAACCACTGTGAAAAACATTTGTATATTAGAGGAACCTTTCCTGATACAGAAAGAGGGAGAGCACAGATGATCCTAGTTTTCTCTATTTTCCTCTGGTCTGACTGGTCCTCTGGACCTCACTCATAAATTCTTTCATATTTGTACAACAGGAAGTGTGCTGTATCCACACGCACAGAGATCTCCCTTTGCCTCCTCCTGTTGTTTTCATAATAGCGCTAAAATATTCTTTTAAATCACCAAAAAAAGAACAATGACCTTTGTAGCCTGGAGACAGCTGGAAAACATTGTCTCCTCGTGAGTTTTATAAATCATTCCTGGCAGGAGGCATCACTGTCTGCTTCACTCTCCTGAAAAGCCTCAAATGTGGTTTTCAGAGAAGTCGTTAGGGCTCTGGGAACAGAGAAATTATTCAATCTATGAGATCTCCTTGCAGATCCTGGGGGTTAGGATTGGTACACAATAGGAGAGGCCCTAGAGTGCAAGAGGTTTAGGGTGGGCCGTGTAAGGATGCCTCAGGCTAAGTTAGGGACCATGCTGATGGTGAAGTATCAGACCAAGGGACTACATCAGGTAAAGCGAGGTAAAGAGGGAAGCATTATCCATACTATAGCGACCCTCCTCCTCTCTCATTTGGCTTCCTTTTCCAAAGAACTTTTTATAACAGAACATTTCAGATACACACCAATGCAGAGAGGCTATTATGCTAGCATGTCTGTCACCCAGCTTAAACAATGGCCAATTATGTTTTGTTACACTAGAGTGTCTCAAACTTCAATGAACATATGGATCAACTTGAGTGTTAACATGCAGTATTTTTATAGTTTTGGCACGGAGCTGAGGTTCTCCATTTCAAACAAGCTCCTAGACGATATGGATCCTGCTGGCTGGGAGATTACTCTCGCAGAAGCAGAATTCCATACCCCCACTCGTTTCTACCCTTGCCCGTTCATTATTTTGAAACAAACTCCAGATACCGTGCCATTTCATCCATAAATATTTCAGCATGGATCCCTAAAATTCATGTTCATTAAAAAACTGTAGCCACAATGCCACCCTTCCACTTTAAAAGTTAGTAATTCCTCAATAACATTAAATGTCCAGCCATTGTACAGAATTACTTTCTTTTTTACAGAAAAAAAACCCCTGCACGCTTAATATATACAATTTGATGATTTTGGACATATGCATATGTCCATCCCCACAGTGAAGGTAATGAACATATCCACCACCTCCAAAAGTTTCATTACGTCCCTTTTTGCCTTTTTTTAATTATTTATTTTTATTTCAGGGTATTACGAGGGTACAAACATTTTGGTTACATTTTATGACTTTGCCTCGCCCAAGGGAGGACTAGAGGCATGCCCTTCCCCTCTACAACGCTCACCGCGTCCATCAGTTGTAAGTTTACCCTCCCAACCCCCTAATCCCTGGAGAATACCCTCGCAACCCCTAATCCCTAATCACTGCTATAGTGTGCGCACCATGGCGTTCGTTTATCCAGTCGGTATGAAGCGCACACCACAGGGCTGCTGGAGAAGCCGTGCCCAAGGCCACCTAGGATCTCAGACTGGAAAGTGGCCTCCCTCGCAACTCCGCCCTTCCACAGGTGGTGTCTGTCCCTTCCCTGCCAAACACCGGTGGCCTGGTCGCAGCCACTGCGGCGTGTCTCAGCCCGGAAAGCAGCTGCCTCTGCTACTCTGCCCTTCCAGGGGTGGCATCTGTCCCTTTGGCGCCAAACGCAGGCAGCTGGGTGGGACGGGAGAGGGGAGACCACCCGAGACCACCTGGGGACTCAGCCAAGAAAGCAGCTTCTCTCACTGCTACCGTCCTCCAAGGGCCGGGCAGGAGCAGGGGCCTTGCCTGAGACTGTGGCCCGCCACAGTGACTTTAGGCTGTGGACTCCCCAGATGGCGGCTGCCGCCCAAAGGCAGACAGCCTGGAGGCCACTGCTCCAGGGGCGGTGGGTGCGGGGTTTGACAGCTGTCTCTAAGGGCCACCTGCTGAGCCCACTGCTCCCCTGACACCCCGACTCAGGACTGCTCAGTTGGAGGGATCTATATACTCTGTCTCACCTGTGCCAGCCGAACCTTCAGTGGTTTCCGAGGGCAGAGCTTCCTTTTTTGGTGTTCACCTCCCTTGTTCTGGTCCTGGCGGCCTCTGGAAGCCAGAAGCTTGTCTCCGAGCTCCCTCCTGCAGAACCGGGACGGGTCCACTCAGACCAGTCCCTCGCCGGCCCAATGCAGACCCAGCAAAGCGCACACGAGAGCTCAAAATGTTTCCCGCTCCTGTCTCTGCTCCACACAGCCTGTGGCCCGTGCTACCACTTCGCAGGACTTCCTTTTGCTTCCCTGTCCACGTGGGTGTGGAGGGTGGTGCAGGAGGAGTCATCCCCCTGGGGGTCAGACCACACTGCCCCGGCCTGCCCACGGGCGCAGCCGGCCCACGCTCTGTTCCCTACTGTGTATCTCGCACTCTCTGGACTCTGTGGTCCATTCTCTGATTTACCTTTTTTTCTTTTTTCCAACCCTGCTTCTCTGCAGATTCCCAATGCTGTTCGGGAGAGCGATCCACTCGTGTGTAGCTGGCCGGTCCTTCACCTCCCACTGTGGGAGCAGAGAGCCGGGAGGCCGCCACTAGTCTGCCATTTTCCGACCCCTCCTGTACAGAGTTTTCTGACTGCCTCATAATTGTTTAATCCCGCCCCCCAACACAGCTTGTTTGAATTAGGACTGATATAAGCTCCTTACATCGTAATTGGTCAATGTTTCTTAAGTGTTGTTGCAACGGGTTCACGCTGAAGTTTATTATTTTAATCTGCTGATGTTTCTTTTAATGTGTAGATTCTCTTTCTTTCTTATGAACCTACTATTGGTCTCATACTTTTCCCATCTCTTTGTATTTCTTTGGAATTTATTTTTTGAAGAATAACTTGTTCTGTAGCATTGGATAACTTGTTCTGTAGCATTCCCAATAGTCTAAATTTTTCTGATTATGTGGCTCCCATGATCCTTAGTTCCTTATAGTTCCTGTAAAATCATAGTTACCTATTTTTGACATAAGAAATATATATTTGGTCTCTGTCCCTGGTTCCTGGCACAGAGCTCCTAAAATCCTTGCAATTTCCTGAGGCATAGGGAGACTAGGAACATCTTTTGTTCTCATATTTGGTCTTTGACCCCAGTTGCTGAAACACAGCTCCTAAATCCTTTGGAATTTCCTGGGTGGTTGCTGAGGACGGTGGAGACAGGTGTAGGTGCTGACGATGATGAAGAAAGAGTGTGTGCTCAGGAGGGTGGAGTCAGGTGTAGACAGTGAGGTTGGTGGAAACCGGTGTAGATGCCAAGGAGGGTGGAGACAGGTATAAAAAATAAAATAAAATAAATCCCTTGGAATTTCATGGGTATAGGGATTGTTTTTTGTTCTAACGTGATGACTTTTGTTGGCTCCTGTGCGGTCTCAGGATGGGGGCTGGTCACCAGAAAGTCCAAACCATCATTAGAAGCTTGGAACTTTCAGCCCCCCCTTCCCCCATCCTCCAGTGACAGAGGAAGGGCTAGAGATTGAGGATTGAGTTACTAATCAATCATGCCTATGTGACGAAGCCCCCATAATAATCACTAAAAGGTGACGTTCAGAGAGTTTCCAGTTTGGTGAACATACCCACGTGTCGACATGGCCATGCACCCCAGCTGCATGGGATCAGAAGATCCTGTGCTCAGGACCCTTCCAGACCTTGCCCTTACACCGCTTCATCTGGCTGTTCATTTGTATTCTTTAATACACCCTTTATAAGAGACTGATAAACATAGTGTTTCCCTGAGTTATATGAGCCATCATAGTAAATTATCAAACAGGAGAAGGAGGTCGTCAGAACCCCTGATTTGTAGCCAAGTCAGACCAAAGTGTGGGTGACCTAGGGGTCTACCATTTGCAACTGGTGTCTGAAATGGGGAGCAGTCCAGTGGTGTCTCTAGCTTCAGATAGCTGGTGTCGCGATGGAATTGTAGGACAGCCAATTGATGTCTGGAGAGTTGGAGAGTCGACTGGTGTGGGGAAAAACCCACACATAGTTATAGAGGTTGATTTTGGAGGAAAGTAGGGATTTTGGGGGTGGAGTTAGTAAAACTATTTCATGGAGGGTGTTTTGTAGGCAAGCAAATATCTAATTATTTCCCATTTTACCATGTTAGAAGCTCTTATTATACATTACCTCAATTCATTAAACAATTGGGGAATGCAAATGGTGATACTCTATCATTTCTTTATTATCTATCAGCTGGCGTACATTTATTAAAACCACCTTTCCCTATCAATTCTTTAGTTCCCCTGTATATCTTGTATAGAAAAGAAAGACAAGGGCTTCACCCTTTCTCCTTCTTTACTGGTTTTCAAATTAGAAATCTGATTACTTCATATGCTTTGAAGGTGACTAATACACCTTTTTTAGTATAAGGGGATATCATTATGAACACATGGATTTAATTACATTTAATGTTTTCCTCCATTGTAGTTATCCTTACTGATGGACAAAATGTTTGTTCATAGTAGCTTCCCCGAGTTGGCTCCTATGTACGGTTTCACTGGCAAAGAGGCTCTCAAAAAAGAAAAAATAAGGCTGCAGTATTTCAACAACAGGGTCAGAATATTCTGCATCTTTAGCAATCAGCTCTTGTGAACCTGTGTGTCCTGGCTCTAGCACACCACTGCTCCTGAGACTGGTCAGTCTAACTGTGGAAGGCTTTGAGTGCTTTCTCACGTGGCAAGATCATCCAGGCCTGTTTTGTATATTTCCTGTCCCAGCCCTGGAATCAGCCTTTTCTCCAAGAAGCCCTGTTTTCTTTTAGTGGGGTTTAGAGAATGCAGGCACTATGGATGGACGTTACTATGGGGTGAGTTCTTATTTCTAGACCTATTCAGTAAATACCGCTAGGGGATTTCTTTCTTTTCCAAGATAACCTACATATACATTTATACTGATATTTCCCATTTAAATTCAGGACGACAATGTTTTTGTTTAACTTTATCTTTTATCTGTTTCTCTTTTCTCCCACACAGAAAATCCCAGTTCCCAGCGAATCAACATAATTACTCATTTGATTTATCCCACAATTCACATACCACAACTTTAGAATAACAATACCAACACTGACTCCAACGATGTGGTTACTGAAAATATTTTCAAGATTTTTTTTTTTTTTTTGCTGCCATTCTTTTTGTCTTAGGATATATACCCCTAGGGAGATACAATCAATTTACTGTGTTGTAAAGTTGCTTGAATTAATGTCTTTCCTGCAGTTACGCTACCAACTTGATAATTACTTACGTTTGAGGGTTTTTTTTTTTTTCAATTTTGCTTTTGCTTTTTAGGCATTTTTTTTTAATTTAATTTTGTATTATAATTATGTAAAAATTCCACAAATTTATAAAGCAACATATATGCAAAAAGTCTTTGCTTATCCCTGTTACTTCCAATAAACTTTTCCTTTCTCCATAGATAATATTTTTAATAAAGAGTTTTTGGTTCTTCCTTTCATTTTAAAAATGTGAACAAACATGTGTATATATATATCCCTTTCTTACACAAACTACACTATACACATTTTTCCATTTTATTTTTTTACTTCATATATTTTAGAGACAAATCTATTGCATTATACAGAGATACTTCTCATGCCTTGTTTATAGTTTATAGTACTCCATCATATGGACAAAACTTTGTTTATTCAACCAGTATCATAGTCATGAACTTTTGCTATTATAGATAATGCTATGCCTGTGTTTTTGCTGATGTACCTTGGGAATGAACCCTTTGAAGGGGCCTTGCTGGGTAAAACAGTAAATGCAAACATAATTTTGCTACACATATTTTTCTTGATTATTGACCACTTTTAAATGCAAAAGGTAGAGAACAGTAGAAATCTTGAAGCTCAAGCTCACCAATCACTGATGTTCATTTTTGAGTTTTAGAGTTGGAATATATTGAAAATATTTTCCTTTATTAACAAGAAAAGAAGATAGATATTAAACAAAATAATCAAGATTGCAGAATATATTACTGACAGAGCCAAGATTAGAATCCATGTCTCATTCTCTAGATCCAATAATCTTTCATCTATATCTGAGATTTTTAATCTGCTATGCCTGAGGGCACACATTTCAGAGGAAAACTGTGGTGTCTCTTAGAACTTGATTCCATGGTCAGTAATGTGATCCCATGATAAGTCAACTTGGTTCTAAGGGAAATAATGTAAAATATTTTTGTATTTAAACAGACATATTTTGGAGTAGAATAAAAAAAAATCCCATATCATTTTAAATAATAAAATATAGAGCAATGAAACCTGTCCTAGCATAACAAGTACTGTGTGGTACCCTGGACCTCTGGGTACTGGTGCATTTTCCGTTGCCTGAGGGCACCCCACAGAAATGTTCCACTGGCTTTGCTCAGCACAGTGCTGCCCTTTCCTTGGAGCTGATGGGATCATTTCCGCCAGTCAGTAGTTAGCATTTTCACAGCCTCCCCGAATTAGGCCAGGTGTATGAATGAGGAAGAGGAAGAAAAGGAGGAAGCTGCCGAGCTATTCTGTCCCCAGAGTTGACGTGGCCTCACTTTGATCCACATTCAGGTAACCAGTAAAGGGAGAAGCACCCTGGTCTCCTTACCCAAGACTCCATCTCTCTCAAATACCAACTGGAGGGAAGTTCTGAGATTTCAGAGGCTGAAAAGTCCTAGAGCCTTCTCTGCTGCCTACCTTGTAAAGGCTATCACCAAGTGAGAAGTTGGGCTGGGTAGGGGTTGTCATGTAAAAGCAACTTTCCTCACTGTATCAAAGATGAAGATATAGTCTTAATGGCTGTCACATGGATATCTGAAGATGGAAAATTGTATTCTAAACAAAGACTAATTATGAAGAAAAGTTGCTTATGGTCTACTGTGGTTCAATCTAAATGCTTTTTATAAGAATTCCTTTGAGGAATTTCTTCAGAGGACTCATGAGGATTAATCTCTAAATTCAATGCAGAATGTGAAAACAAGTATGGAAAAAGTTACCATCGTAAATCCCTTAAATCAACCCATATAGTGTACGTGGTTCTATCAGTACACTCCTACACAGTGATTGCTTTGCAAAGCCAAAGTCTGAACAAAGGAAGAAACAAAAGGAAAAGCCACGTGCAGATGTCTGGGCATTTGACCCATTTTGTTTTGAAGTTAGCTATTATTAATAAATCCCTAAGAGTTAATAAGAGAAAAAAAGAAAATTCTAGAGTTTTCTTGCTTACAGTGTTTATACCTTTCTGATTCAACACTGTCAACCTTAAACATCAAGGCCCAGGCCTGGGTGGTACAAAGAGGTAAAGCATCAACTGGTTATTACAGGCAAAGTCTGTTCTGATCAGCTGGTGCCCATGTGTTTGATTATTATATTTGTTAAATATATGGTTGTAAGAATCAAACGCTGAAATTGAAACTTACCGTATATAACATAATACTGGGGACTTCCAATTACATGTCCGAGGAAATGAATGATGTTTATATTTTGTAGTATTATTTTTCTTCTGATAAAAGTATTTTTGCCTATCTTGGTCATCATCTTCGGTTACTATGACCCAAACTGTATACTAACGAGGAAAAATGTTACTAAGTCAAACTGATTGAGCATGCTCTGCCAATAAGCCCTGGGAGCTTGTTTAGCTAATTAAGATCAAAAGTGCCGAGGACTGTCCGTAACGGATGATTCTGGAGACAAGCCTGTCCTCTTGCGTGCAGCTTCCTGTTAAAAGTCTGCATGTTTGTGCTCCAGGAAGCAATGGCAGTTTCTGAGTTGGAAAGTTGCTTAAGCCCTCATAGAACTGAGAAGCAGCTCTCGTGGTTTATAAGCAGTGGAAAAATAAGAGTGGCTGGGAAAAGCTTAAGAATGTTTTTGGATCTTTTGCCACAATATGCTTTCAGTTATTTGATCACCAAAATGTGTGTGTGTGTGTGTGTGTGTGTGTGTGTGTGTGTGTGTTTCCATTTAAGGATTTGCATAAAATATCTGGCTGGACCAACTATTTGGAGAGTTTGTAGGATAAAAAGAACACAAAATAGTGAACAGCATCCACACGGGGCAAGGGATTGAGAAGCCCATTTGTCACACCCCAAGGTTTAATATTGATTCAAAAGCCTTTGGGGAGTCATGGAATTGAGGGATCCAAGTGTGAGGGTGGAGGGCAACCAGCCCGCAACGCTGTGCTCCCTTCACAGCACGTGTGCAGTAGCAGTGGCGGCCAGTTTGTCCTGTTGTTGTGCTGTCACACTGCACAAGGAACTGAGTGACTGCCATCCCTGAGGACACCCTTGTCTTGGGGGCTATCAACCTTTGCCACCACCCCCACCCCAAACCATGCAGCCTATCAAAGTGTTTCTCCTGACCAGCATACAGCGCTCATCCTGAGAAGGATGCCAGTGAGTTTATTTCCTTGCATTTCCCGTAATGTTCTGGTACCCCCCTCTAACTAGTCCCTGGGAAATGATCCAACTGCTCCTACCTAGGGTTTAAAGTAGGACCTGGGTGCCTCGGTCAGAATGCAGGTTCCGGTCCCAGCTCTTTGCTACTTCCAAGTCACGGGCTATTGGACAGTTTCATTAATTTTTTATTATCTCAGTTTTCTCATCTGTAAAATGAGAATAACTATATATATTTTCAAGCTGGTGTGAAGGCAGTTGAAATGTGAAGCCGAAATTCAAAGGGACTCCATTTATCTCTGGGACCCAACGTCTCTGCCACTTTGAAATCAGTTTATTATTAGAATAAACAAATGTAATTATAGATATATAACTGTTTTGGTCCTACAGAAATGGCATCTTTATATGGCTTAACCTAATGTTATTGTATCCAAAAAATAAGTAGAGACAAAGGGTTAAACTGATGATTAAAAATTTTGCAGGATGAGCACAATTCACTATTGCTAGGTCGTGGGAACAACCCAAGTGCCCGTCAATTCATGAGTGGATTGTTAAAATTTGGTATATGTCTACAATGGAATATTACTCAATTTTAAGAAACGACAGTGAACTAGCACCACTTATATTATCCTGGATTGAGCTCGAGCCCATTATTTGAAGTGAGGTGACACAAGACCCAAAGAATGGGCCCCACTTGTACTTGCCATCAAACTGGTCTTGACTGATTAACACTACAGTGCTCAAATGGTGGTGGTGTACACCAGGGATTTGGGGGATGGGGGGTGGACCCACATCTGAGGGATGCCGTGAGCACTGTGGAGGGGAGGGGCATGCTTGAAATGTAGTTGGGGATGGGAATTAGGGGCTCAGTAGGGGGAAAGAAATGTTCTAAAACTGATTTATGTGAATAGCTGTACTACTTGGTAAATTTACTAATAACCATTTAATTGTACACTTAAAAAATCACTCTGTACCCCATAAATATGTACAATTATTACACATCAACTGAAAATAAAAGAAAAAAAAGATTAAAAAAAATACCCTGTAAGCATGTGATCTAGAACTATGACAGTAAACAAGAGAAGAAACTCAGAAAAAAAAAATTTGGCAGGATGCCATTACTGTGTGCTGGACTCTGTGTCTCTCAGTTACTTACACACTTGTCTTGAAACCTAGGAGATTACTAAAAGCCATGTCTGTATTAGAGTGTGTTTTTTCAAAGACAATGCCTGTATCTTGCCATATTCACTCCTGAAAACAGGGCCTCCTTAACATAAAAAGCTCAATGTCATTAAAAGTATAAAATTTTGTTCATGAGAATTCTTACAAGAATGCCAAAAAGGACTAAAAGGACAAAGGAAAAGAAAAAAAAATGTTGATCTTTACTTGCTCTTTTTTTTGTTTTGTTTTTAACTTATGCTTTGTTTGTGTATGTCCCTGTGATTTTCCTAAGCAGGAGTGATTAGGTCACCACCTATGTTGGACAATAAACTTTATTGTTCACAGCAGCTTAGTATGTATACCTCGTTCCACTGGGTGGAAAGGAAAAAAAACAGTGTGTTGTATCTTCCATGCGAGCATCAGAATGCAGAAACTTTGAAACACACACCAAGCATCTCATTTAGAAACTTTGGGCAAGAATCACAAAGCAATCGTACTTGCGGCAAAAGCCAAAATGAGAATCAGTTGTTTCTTCTTCCTTTGCCAATTCCAATGGCAGGCTCTGGCCTGCAGATCTCAAAATTTTAAAATGTCTTTCCAGCAGGAATCGCTTTTATGTTTGTGTTCTCATTGCTGAATCTGGATCTCTTCTCACAATGGCCCTCTTGCATGGCGTCCAGGAGCCCTTTTCTGTTCGGAAGAGTGCGGAGTTTCCTCTTAATGGAAACCAAGCCCTTGGCTTGCACTTATCTAAATGTTCTTCCTGCCTTCATACTGTGGAGCGTGCCTTGCCAAAATGCTTTTAAAAAATCCATTTGGGCATTTGGGTAAAGGTCATGAAATCAAACTGTTTACGAGCCTTCACGTTCTTGATGGAATACTTCAGAATTCCATTCTTAAATCTTTCGATATGGAAAGCTATTAAGAGACTCTCACCCCATTGCAGAGAAAAGAGAGAAACAAAACCCCAAATGTTACAAAGTCCCAAAGTAGTTGTGATGCGCTTATCTTCCAGATGTCTTTCTTCTCCATTCACTTTATTATGTCCCGAAATGGGGAAGCTTGTGAGGTTTTTGCAAACAGAAGACGGTTCACTTTCGAGAAGTTGGAAGAACATCTTGGAGAATTCAGTCAATCAGTGTTGGTGTGCATCTGTTCTTCTTCCTCAGCAGGCACTGTGGATGTAAAGACAAATAAAACACAATTCCTACCTGGAAGGATTTTCTCATCCAGTTAGAAAAAGAGGAACATCGTGGAGTAGGATGCAGGTGTGTGTAGGTGGCCATAGGAAAACTAAGGGAGGTGACTGAAAGTTTGCAAAAGAAGACACTTTACCTATGTCCTATAAAAAAAGAAGAAGAAAATGTTATCAAGGATGTAAATGACACATTTCTCGCCCAGGAAAAAGCGTGCGCAAAAGCATGGGAGGTGGTCTGACGCACTGGTTCCCAAACTTGCAAGCACAGGAACAATTTTAAATGATATTGATGCTTGAGTTTCACCCCTAGGAATCCTGATTTAATTGGCATGGGGATCTTTCAGGTCGCTGGGATTTATGACAGCTCCCTTGGTCCTTAGAATGTGCTACTCAGGCTGAGAACCACTCTTGTAACTTATCCTCTGTCTGGAATGGAGAGCTCGTGGGGAATAAGTAAAAACAAGGCTTGTGAAGTAGGTGGAGTTCACTGCTTCCTGGCCGGAGTTAATACAAGAGGTAATGGGGTGGCCCTTAAGGATTCTGCATGGGTGAATGGCAAGATCAAATTTGTGTGTTGGAATGAGGACTTTGATAGGTGGCAATTGAATGCATGGTGACGTTGTGAGTGTGAGTGTGTAAGTGTGCGTGGGGTAGGGAGGGGATGATACCAGAGGAGGGGAAATAAAGAAATTTCTTAGAGGAAGCCTAGCTTGGAATCAGAAAGGACATGATGACAGCTGGGACTACCGTGGTGGCAGGGCCCCGTAACCATTGCATCCGGCTGCGCAGTGGCAGGAGATGAGCATGGGTAACTCCATCCAGACACTGCCGTTTGCCACGCTGCAAGACGAAGCACAGGTTGTGTCTGAATTACCTGGATAATTGTTGCCTGTGCTTTCCTTTATGTTTGCCTGTGGGGAGTCGTCCTCAGGGAGCTGTTGCTGAGCTCAAAGTGAATCAGAGTCGTAAGCATCTTTTAATAAAGCAAATGAGGTAATTCCATGGACTTTTCCTTCTTTCCTTCATTTTTGCAAGCCAAAGCATATTTCTTTGCTTTTACTGCCCTTTTCTCCCCTGAAAGCTGCAGCAGTTTTGAAAAGGTCATTTGCCTGAGTTCTCTGGGATCCTCTTACTTTCTTAGCAAAACTACCAACCAATGGGGTGGAATCACCGTTCCTGGAGGACCTAAACCCACAGACTGCTTTGTCCTGGAGATCTATTTCTCTTGTCTGTCCCACAGAAGAACTGATTTCTTCTGGTGCAGTCCTTAATCAGCTAAATAGCTTGCAAGTTGCCTATCAGAATAACTGTGGCCAGGAGAGATGTAGCAATGGTTTCTGGCTAATTGTCAGGGACAGCTCTGGCTTATGTAACAGTTACCTCTGGCAATTTGTCCCAACACCCTCTTGGCAGCACTGCAGTGGTATTTTTAATGGTAAGAGCTTGGCCAGTTTTCAGTCAATCAGCTTTTTTTTCTTTTGCTGGCAGCAAATTAGAATCACTGTTCCTTTCACCTTGTTTCCAGCCAGACCTGGTTCTGTAAATATGTCACCGGGGGTTTGGATAGCGCCGTGTTCTGCCTCAGTGCCTTAAATCCATCATTTCAGCTCAAAAGTCATTTTACCTTCTCATAAAGAGGCCCCATGATGTATCTATCTGACCTTAATCCCCAGGGGCCAGTTGGACCTGTAGAGAGGGAGTTAGATATTCCTAGATTTTAATGACACTTTACAATTTGGAAAGAGGATTTTAGGATTGTCAACAAAGAGGGAAGCAGCCCAGCCTTCTGACGGGTGGATTCACTTACGTGCCTCAAACCACCCACTGCCTGCTTGTAGTGACCTGTTGCCAAGAGGCACGATGCTTCCTCAAGAGGTGCAGACGGGGGGAAGGAGGTTCAATTTCCCAGAATTCAATGTCTCCTCCTTACTCTTATCACCTCTGCCAGGGTCTGTTCTAGGGCTGCCAGGATCAACTGTGAAGGACAGAGCTTCCTTATTTACCTTTGCCAGATCCCAGAGCTTTCTTTTCTTTTTTTTTTTTTGTAAGACAACTTTATTAAAGTATAATTTACATTTCATGCTGTTACTCCATTTTAAGTGTACAATTAAATGATTATTAATAAATTTACCAAGTTGTACAACTACTTACATAAATCAGTTTTAGAAGATTTCCT
>CAUYRT010086196.1:0-14813 GCA_963574885.1 Lepilemur ruficaudatus | reverse complement strand
ACTCCTGGGCTCAAGCGATCCTTCTGCCTCAGCCTCCCGAGTAGCTGGGACTACAGGCATGTGCCACCATGCCCAGCTCATTTTTTCTATATATATCTTTAGTTGGCCAATTAATTTCTTTCTTTCTATTTATAGTAGAGATGGGGTCTCACTCTTGCTCAGGCTGGTTTCGAACTCCTGACCTTGAGCGATCCTCCCGCCTCAGCCTCCCAGAGTGCTAGGATTACAGGCGTGAGCCACCACGCCCGGCTCTTTTATTATATTTTAATAACCAGATTTGAGTAATCTGACTTGGCCATCTTTTCTTCCCTCATGATCATATGCATGCTGAACCTATGTAATGTGCAAAGTAGTGACCTAAACTCTTAGTGGTAAGACAGAATATATATAAACAATAGTCCTTGCCTAACAGTATTTCATACTTTGGTTAAAATTAGTAATAATTTGTTATGGTTCATTTGCATAAATCAGTTCTAGCTCATCTGTACCTTTGTAGTTAGAACTTGGTCAAATTAAACAACCAAACAAAATTTTTTAAAAAACCTTCATTTAGGCCTAAAACTTTAAATCCATTTAACATGTAAATAATTTAAAAAATGGTGAAATTTAAAAACTCTAGTTATTTGTTTGCTCTTCTCTGAATAATATAAATGATTTCAAACTAATTTTCACAAACTTTAATTTCGATTGCGATAATATTTACTTTGGGACAGTCTCCTTTTGCCAACTTGCAGACAGGTTGTTCTTTTGCATGTAATTGTATGTGTGGATCACTGGTTCTTTTTTTTCCTTTTTAGTTATTTTATTATATTTTTAAAACATATAACATACCCTTTTCTCTGGAACCTGCCACATTTAAAACTTTCAGGATGGATACATATTTGATCTTTTGTATTTGTTACTGAGTTTATACACGTTGGATCACTTATCTGCTCAAAAACCTTTAATGACTTCCAATCATTCCTATAAACAAATATGAATTTTTCTGCCTAGTTCTCTCTATACCCTCCATGAAATAGTCCCACTCTTACTTCTTACTGTCCAATCACATTTTTCACAAATCCTTTCAAACACCAATTATTTGCTTTTCTTCACCCCCAAAGTCGTCTTTACTTTTGCCCACCAATCAGCATCTGCCCATTCTGCAAAGCCCCGCTTAGACCCAATCTCTTAATCACTCCAGTTCTCAATTATGAATTTTCTTCTGAATTCCAGGAGCAACTAGAATTAGAATAATTTCTTTTCCCACTTGTTCATGCTAATTAATCTTTCTCTCCACAAAGAGATTGACTTTTTAAGGGTAGGAACCATGTTTTATATTAATATTTTTTTTTATGTTCTCAAAGACTACTTAATAGAAAGTTTAGAAATTGCTACTGTTAAACACAATTTGACAACATTTGACATTTGGACATTTTGGACAATAATCTTAGATTCATACAATCTTAAGATTTTAAAGCATTCTAGCCTTTAGAAATTAATGTGACAAATTCTTCATTTTACAGATGAGAAAACTCAGGTTTAAATGAGGGCGGCATGGATCAGTCATTCTTAATAGCCTTTATCTCAGTATCTTTGATATCCTTTTAAAAATGGAATATAAGTGGTGTGATGTTTTCTATCTGTTAAAAAATATGAAAAGACACTGTCTCATCCATGATTTGCTCAGAAAAGCAGAAAACACTTCAGGAATTTGAAGTAGAAGGGATTTATTTCAAGGAACAAGGTGCTCACAAAACCACTGGATGGCCTGGAGAAGCCAAATTCAGGAAAGACCCTGTTAGCTTTCAGGTTCACCACTAGCTGACGAGTCAAGGAGCTGCCAGCACTGATCCAACGGCCTCCAACGTCCAGGTGGCTGAGTTCCAGGAAAATACCCAGAGGCTGCTATAGAATCTCGTATTTGATAGAGCCCAAGCATTTATTCGTTTTTTAAATTTTGTGTTAGTGCTCCTAAATGGCAGAATCTGTACTGGAAAGAAAACAAACTCATCTGTATTTGCACTTTAATTTTTTATCCCAGTGGTTTGGTGCCTTTCAATTTAAGGGCAAATGTTCCCACACACCTCAATAACTCACAAATTATCAATCCATTCTAACACTGAATTAATGTTTATAATAATAGAATTGTTCATGCTTCAAGGAACTAGAGCTAAATTGAACCCCATCTTCCCATTTAAAAGGTTGAAGTCACATAGCAATGGCATTGGAGAGCCAAGTTGTAAACCTACTTCCATGGCTAAAATGAAGTGTTTTCCTGTTATACTTATCTCTGAACCCGCTGACTGCTTTATACTTCCATTCAATTTAATTCTATAACTTTATGATTTAATGATACAAGGATTTATTTTACCTAATTATTTAGTTCTAAGAGCATATCTGAGTTTCATAACACACTAAAAAATTTTTACGTGGGTACCTACACATCAGTACAAGCTAAAAGGGAGTTAAGATTGCTCATTGCTGTTCCAAAATCAAGTCACCATTTTATCTAATGACTTACAAATGGAAAAGTTGATCAATAAATCTATTTGGTCAGATCTCTCAATATTTTGGATGATCCTCCTAGTAACCAGATATTATAAGTCTGTCATGACCCCTTCTCATTGTGACTTGTTCTGTATGTTAACTTGCTGTGGCAATAGAGTTTTCTTAAGTACAAACCATTCCAAAATCACACTGTTGTTGTAGGTTGCTTTGTCCTCAGGCTCTCTAGTATTCCTTTTGGGCTATTAGTCTTTCAACATGCAGTTAGGGGATTAAAGTAAATCATTTAATTCATGTAGCATGTCACTCAATAGTATACTTTTGGAAATTGTTTCCACAGGAGCACCCGTGAAAGCAGCCAGTCTGAGATATTGACACTATAGAAAAAACTGACAGCTTACTCCTTGTATTGATTCTACTCTTCTCTACAAATATAGACTCCGTTCCCTACCACAACCTTGTAAGTGGTGCCTGCTGAGGTTGCTAAATTGCTTTGTAAATTATTTATTA
Organism: Lepilemur ruficaudatus; assembly: GCA_963574885.1. Taxonomy (NCBI): domain Eukaryota; kingdom Metazoa; phylum Chordata; class Mammalia; order Primates; family Lepilemuridae; genus Lepilemur; species Lepilemur ruficaudatus. The sequence goes on along the minus strand of CAUYRT010086196.1, from coordinate 11,816 downwards.
CTTGGACACCTTGTAAAGATCTCTTTTCTTCTTGTCTGACTTGCTTGTGCTTTCCAGGGTCATAGGTGTTGAAAGGTCTCAAAGTGTTATACTGACCACAGCCGCCTTGCGGAATCCTTTCCTTCCCATCTTATGTTGCAATATGATTTGCCCTGCCTGTAATATTATGATGCCTTTTGTCACTGGTTCTTATTTCTGATATATTGCTTACAAAAGATTGCAAATGTTTATATGCTTATGTGCCAGATTGAGCACCAGACAGGCTGGCAATTTGGAGCCCAGCACTAGGCAATTAGTTAGCACATTTTCAAACTAAAAAGTTTAAAGTATTTGAAGAATACTTATTTAATGATGGGGAAAAAGTTTATATTAATAAAAATGGTTTACCAGAGCAAATGCATATATTTAATTTACTTGCACTGATAGAGTCAATGATCTGAAAAAAAAATCATAAATGCTTTTTCTCTCTTTTGAATTATTAATATTTTCTTCTCATTTAGGTTTTCTTTTGTAATTTTTTTAATGTTTATAATTTTATATTAAAAATACATATACATTTTTATGTCCAGTAAACACAGCGATTTGAGCAGATCGTAATGGCCTACTTTTAGCCAACTGAAATTACACACACATACAAGAATACTCAATAGGAAAAAGTCTGTGCTTCATAATTTGCATTTTTCTCTTCCCATCGCCTAGCTCCCTAAATTAGTAGGCTCAGGTCAAGTATAAATTTGGTGAATTTGGTCCAGAGTTATGTTAGTGCCCTTTACAGTTTAGAAATTCAATAAGCTACTTTTCTCATCCCTCCCTTAAAATTCATTTGAAGAATCTGGGCTTTTCAATCCCTTCTCTGCCATTTATGAGCTCTGTGACTTTAGGCAAGTAACTCAGTCCTTGTAAACATCAGTTTCTTTTACTATAAAATAAAATAATGATAATAATAATAATATCTACCCAAAAGATTATTGGAAGAATAAATGACAATATATTTGGGGCCTTAGCACAGGCATATATTAGGGGTCAGTGATGGTTATAACATGTTACCGATATCTAATTTTTCACTTAGAATTCAACTTTATGATAATTATATTTTTATATAGTACCAATAGATACATGTTGACAATAAAAATGCAGTTAGTAATTACACATTAATGTTGTAGAATCTTATAGGCATTTTTTTTAATTGTAGAAGCTTGAGGAATATGAAAACACTTCTAAGATCACTGTAATTCTCAATGAAATGGGAAATGAAAATCTGTTAGAAGACAAAGGATCAGATCATAAAGATTTATAAACAGAGGAAGTCGGCTATTTCTAGACAGGCTGCTGGGGGTGAGAGATGAGCACAGGAAGAACCAAGCTGGAAACAAACAAGAGGATTTAGGCCCTGAGCCCCTTATGGCCATAAGCCTCAAGCCTGTTTTACTGATATCCACCCCCAGGCAAGGGTTGCTCCAGTGCAGTGCTGGTCTTCTTGTCCACTGCTTTGTGCCAGAGTGTATTGTTATGACCTCATTTCATTCTTTCCCTGCATACTAAAGGCAATCACCTTTAATATGAGTTTTCTACCGCCATTTTGACACTCCACTCCTGCTTGAAATGCTTGTTTCTTAACATTATTCCAAGTTTCAAGGCCCAGCTCAAGTGCCACCTCCCCCACCTGGTCTGTTTTTATTGTTACCACCTATTTCTACCCCACTCCTAAATTCTTTCAACATTGATAGCATGAATTACCCTACCTAGTATCTGAGATTAGATACAGTGCTATCTGGTTTAATAATTACTTAATGTAACATTACCTATCCAGCTAGAAACACGTAGGGCAGGGAAGATTCTTTTACTGTCTTTTCAGTAGCAACATAATGAAAGAGTGAAGGAGAAGCCAGATACTGGTTAAAGCAGAGTATTTGCAGATAAAATGTATGTTCTAGCCCCAGATAAGAGCTTTACTATGTTTGTGCACATTTTACCCATGTGCCCCATTCTCATAATAACTGACTTTACCGCACTCCTTTGTAGATTACGTAAAACTTTCACATAGTTTATGTCATGTATTCCTCAGAGAAATTCTATGGGATGAGTTTTACTATCCTCACTGGTAGAGAAGAACCAAAGCCTTTAACAGGTTACAGTCATTTGTCCTGCGTCACATGAAGTCCATTATTTTCTTTCCTATCCATCCCAGCTGACCTCCCACAGTGGCTCACCTCGTCCTCACCAGAATCACATGAGGAAGCCAGAAAGCTTTTAGCTTTGATTTATAAGCAACAAGGCTGATTTCTCTTGAGAAAAAGTGAGAGAAGAACCACTCATCCAGGCAGTCTTTGCCTACTCCCTTTTTTGGGGCAGAGAGAGTGCAGTTCTTTGAACAATGAGATTAGTTTGATACAAGAAAACAAGTGGGAGTCTGCAGACAACCGTCTGCAAGAGATGCATGAGGGAACAGAGTTGGAACATGATTTTTTAAAAAGAGTTACACACACACATAAATATATGTATTTATATATATGAATCATACAATATTAAAATATATGTGAAAAATATGTATTGAAAACATGTATGCCTATCTCTATTTATATACAGTCTGTGAAATTTAGGATAGAAGGGGAAATCTCAGAATTGGAATGAACCAAATTTATGTTAAATAGTTTTAGAAGGAGAAAACAAGGTAAAGTGGGGAAAGGAGCTATTAAATTGAGCTATACTAAAAAGATTGAATTTCATGCTCTGGGATGATATGGAGGATGGTTGGACACAGACTTCTCCTTCCTGAAGAGTTCCCAGGAAAAGTTCCCCTTTCTTTCTTACAAATTGAATCATTGAGGGAAAAGTTTTAAGGGCATATATTGCAAATAGCTTTGCACAATGTTTGTACTACAAGTATTTCCAAAAAATGTGTGAGATATTATCCATTCTCCTGCATCCTTATTGATATTGAATGATGTAATTGAAAAATGAAATGCTAGTTTGAAATGGAAAAAAAATACTTTTTATAATGTTCAATTTAATATGAAGATTTTCTATATATGTCTTCACTAATTGCACTTTCTTTTTTTAAAATGTTATATTCTTAAATTTTCTGTTTATTATAACAACGTTTTAAATCAACTTAAGCTTCATAGTGTCTTTTACCTGTTTAATCAACATCCGATAAGCATATATAATTATCATTGATATTATACAAGATTTATAAGATTTCTTTCCTGTACCTATTAATTTCATTAAACCTGATAATGTTTTTATTGTGATTTTTAAAAAAAAAATAATTAAAAATTTGTCCCACACAATCGGGGGTATTTTCTTTGATTTTTCTCTGCTGCGACATTTCCCACTACAAGCAAACTTGAAGACATAGACATCAATGCCAAATAATAGAATCCCTATTAATCTCTCTCTATAGTACTATTTTTCAAATATGAGATCTCTGAGCAGCATTGTATTGATATTTAAATAATAATATATATATTAGGAATACTAAAGTTAGAATTCATTCATGAAATTTACTGAGTCCATACTGTGTTGAAAAATTGTGGGAGAATCTGAGTAATCTAAAACATTGAACCTTCCTACAAAAAGAAGAGAGTATAATGGGGTTATAAACATGTATTCTGTAAATTAATAGGCAGCAAGAAATAAATGACATAACAAAGTTAGACAAAGTGTTGTTTTTGCAAAGTGAGTGAAAAGCAATCTCCCGCCTCTCCAGCACACACATACGCTGGGCTGACAATGCAGAAGGAGATTAAGGAGAAATCATGTGGTAGATAAGTGAAAATTTAAGCCATTTTTATTGTCTGAAATAATTATGTGAACATTAATAAGGTCTTTTATTATAGCTGCATAAATTAGGCTTTAATTTGTGACCATTGAGGATACCACTCCTGACTAGAGATTAAATTTGTTTTTATTGAATGTAATAAATAATGATTACACATTAAAATATTATGAATCATGTGCATTTAGAAACAATCTTATCAAGTACAGGTACTGTGGTTTATTAATTCTTAAAGTTATTGCCTAGATTGGTGTCTTGAACATAATAAGTGGTCATTGTTTTTTTGGATGAATGAATGTTGGTGAAATGTAATGTTTGAAAGAATCAAATTTTAGATAATGCCATTAACACAGCATATATAGAAATAAATATGCACTAAAACTCAAAATCATAGAAAAATATATTTCACTTTAACAACAAACATCTACTTTAAACAGATAATAACAGCAGTTTTTATTTAAATTGACTGGCAGTTATGCCCTGCCATCTATGTGTAAGGTAATGTTTTTGTTCTTAAGGAAGCTATATAGTTTGGTCTCCATCAATAAGTAATTATGCCAGTAGTAGCTAGTGTACATCACCCAGTAACAAAATTGAAGACTGAATGAGATGAATGTCATAGAAAAAGAATAATGGCAATGGTTTTGAAACAAAATGAATTTATGCTTATTCTATTTATGTTTTTGCAACTGATTCACAAATTATGTTTTTAAGATTTAAAGACTAGTGTCTTCCTATCCTTTTCATCATTTTCTCTTCTTTGAAATCATCAGCAATAATATTTCATACCTGCAAAGTCATACAGAAAACTTTAATACAGTTGTAATATCTCTGAAGTCTCCATTTGTAATGTTCCCATGTGATGGCATTCACTATTATCACCTTTATTACAGTTATTAAGGATGGGAGGTTATTATTAAATAGGACTTTAAGGTACTGACCAGTAATGCTACTGTAGGCCTCACAATTCACTGTGCTCAGGAGTCGGCAGGATCCTGGGATTTAAGTGTCTGCCTGTGTATGCTGTGAATTTTGGAACTTGTTTTTTGCAAATTAAGTGGTAAAAATGAGGCAAGATTCTTCAAGAATTCTAACATTTGAGAGTAAATTCTCTCTCAATGTTAAGAGATGGGGAATTCTGGTGCAAGCCATCCAAAATAACTAGGAGGTTGAAAATGCCCTGAGAAAAGCAATAGTAGCATCCGACTTTTGTGTAGTTAAGAGTTGAAGGCCATAGGAAATCTAAACAAAAATATCCCAGTGTTGTGCACTTAATGTAATATCAACTGAGTTGAAAAGAAATTATTTAGATATATTCAGGAAGCTACTAGAACCCTGCCAGTAGGTGTCAGGTAGAGTTCATTACAAGAAGAGAATAAAGAATAACAATGACCAAATAGCATTTTTAAAAAATTCTTTAGGAAGGACATTTTACTGTAAATTTTGTTTAATCTTATTACAGAATAATTTTCTGTATCCCCCAGTTTTTGCATATTAATTGATTAATTTGATATTAAAATTTGATTTAAATATAACATTACTTTTGAATAAATAACAAATTTTAGATATTAGTTTTGATATTGTTAACAATTTTTTCCATAGATATTTTATGTCTTTCAATTATTAATTATTAGTAGTAAACGGTCATAAATATAATACAATAGCTCACAAGACAATCTCCCAGCAAAGCTCAAAAATACATAACTGGTTGTCATGGAAGAACTTGTATCACTTTTGGTTTTTATTCCATGAAAATCAACAGGAGTAGTCTTCTTCAACCAGGAAGGGGAGAAAAAGATATAGAACACAGAAGCAACGTCACATGTAGAAATTATGTTATAATGGAGCAGCAGCAAATACGTTACTATATGTATAGGCATTAAAATAAGTAAAGGAAGGCTTTGTTATGTCTCAGATGACTAAGATAAACTTTTATAATTATGAGAATTGCAGTTTTAGGCAAAACTAAAACTAGTGTCTACTAGATTAGGAAACCTTATCTTACCAACCAAGTGCAAATTTTGTTGCAGAAATGGCACTTCCTCAATTACAGTGCCTGATAATTCAGAAAAGCCTGGTTGGGTAGGGTCCATAGCTCTTTGCTTGTTCCTCACGAGATTTTACTGGGTGGGTAAATGCTGTGTAGATGAGAAGCATTTAATGGTTCAGAACCAAATAAGACGGCATATTTGTATTTGAATCATTTTAAAGCTATCCAAAGTCCTTAGGCTCATAGAATAAAGTCTGTTCTCTCTATGGGCAGAAAAACAGGTTTGTGTTTGTGGTCATTAAAACATATTTAACTTTATCAGTTAGAGGATACCATGTCTGATTCCTTATAGAAGGAAGTCCTCAATCCAGTATGGAAAAGAGAGCAGGAGAAGGTGAGGCATAATAAAAGAAATTAAAAGAGGTGTAAATCTCAATAAATAATACATCTACTAAATAATTCACTGAGGAAAAGATAACATTATTTCATATATCTATTGAAGAGGAACAAATCATTATAAATTCAAGGCAGGAAAATCTTTATTTTGCCTTAATCTGTACTATCAAATATCTTTCTTCCTGGTTGCTCCTTGGTCTTTTTTAGAAATGTTGGATTTTTTGGCAGTACTGAAATATTCTCTCCAGATGTTTCTGTGTTTCTAGCTTTTGATACTGTAGGATAGAGTTTGTTTGTAGGCTTGCTTGGATTTTGTTTTAATCAAAGGAAGATTCCTGTGCTATAATATGCTAAGTCACTTTAGAAACTAAACTTAAATTGCATTTAATATTGTCCTGATGTTTTGATTTTCAGGTATAAAACTTTTCAAAAAATGTACAGACATTTCTTAAAATACACTATAATATCATTAATATGGTATACTTATTAATAGAGACCACATTGGAAATTTAAAAAGAAATTTATTCACACACTGTAGGCAAATGCTAGGACATTTGAGAACCAAGTAGAATTTGTAAGTTCCACCATAGAATCTCTATATAAACACACAACACACAAAAAGGACATGCTTAATGCCCTGTACTTATGTTTGATTTTGTTGCTAACTACATCTTGGGTAATTATTATACTCTCTAGGCCTCAGTTTACCCTCTGTAAAATAAAGACAAAAAATGATGGTCCCCTACAGATCTATTGTATTAAATAAGATACAAACATGTTGACCTACAGATCTATTGTATTAAATAAGACACAAACATGTTGTAACAAGAACTGACATATATTGATCATTTAATTAATGTCATATATTCTTTTTATTACTAATAGTAACTGTGATAGTGCAAGATAATTGTATGTATAGTGTTTTGGATTTTCAATGAGAGATGTCGTCAAGATATTCTTACGATAGCTGCTGGTCTAGATCAGAGCTTCTTATCCATGGTGCTGTGACAGGCAATGTGTCACAATCATTGTTGTTTGTGTTGTGAGTAATTTGTTACCTATAAAACTTTACTGAAGTTTGGGGATTGTTCTATGTTAGCTCTGAATCAGTATTGTACCTATAAAAACTCTCTTACTGTCCAGAATTATGAAATGAATTTTTTGAATGGGAATGAAAGCAGTGGAGTTACTTATAGCCATAGTTCTGAGAGCTGATGACACTTCAGGGTGTGCCAATGGGAGTGTATCGTGTATGGTAAAATCACATGATCACAAGCTATAATCTTTTGGGAATCAATTTAATGTTAGCAAACAGGAAGTTCTGGGTCAGTTAAGTCCTAGGACTCATTGTAGACTATTTTCAGAATATAGGAGTCTAAGTTGTCTCCGTAATCCTAAAAGCCAGTAAAATTCTGGGCATTGTCAGGAAAGGAAACAGAAAATATAACCTTATCCTATATCATAACCACAGTGTTTCTGCCTTTAAATTATCAAGTGCAGTTCTGGTTATTAAAATCTCAAGAAAGATGTGATCCTAGAACTGGGATTACTAGGCCAAAAGTTAGGAGCTTTTTTTTTTTTTTTTTTGAGACAGAGTCTCACTCTGTTGCCTGGGCTAGAGTGCCGTGGCATCAGCTTAGCTCATAGCAACCTCAAATTTCCGGGCTCAAGCAATCCTCCTGCCTCAGCCTCCCAAGTAGCTGGGACTACAGGCATGCGCCGCCATACCTGGCTAATATTTTCTATATATTTTTAGTTGGCCAATTAATTTCTTTCTGTTTTTAGTAGAGTTGGGGTCTTGCTCTTGCTCAGGCTGGTTTTGAACTCCTGACCTTGAGCGATCCGCCCACCTCGGCCTCCCAGAGTGCTAGGATTACAAGTGTGAGCCACCTGGCCCCACCCAAAGTTAGGAGCATTTTAATAGCTCTTGATACATACATATATAATATATATACACACACACATGCATATGTATATATCTGTATACATGATTGGGTGGAGGACAACTTACGTTATTAGTGTTGTATTAGTGATAGCAGTTATCTGCGGCACACGATGTCATTTAAATTAATTTTCAGGCATAAAATTATATTTTGAGGTTAATGTATTACAATTATTACCAAATTTGAACATTTCCCCTTATGTTGGTTTTCTATTTATATCTTCCTTTGTCTAAACTACAATTTATATTCTGCTGATGACAGTTTTTAAAATTAGTTTTGATGTTTTATTATAAATTAAAATGATGTCTCATTACTTATCTTTAAATAACCTTGGGATTTTATGCAGTGAATTGTGAATTGTGGAAGCTAGTGTGAATCTTTTATCTGTCTGATCCCGAAATATTGTACTTCTGAATTATGCCTATCGTATTGGGTAGTGCAAGGGTGGAAAGGAGGATGGATATTTCTTAATTTCACTCATAAATGCAGGGAATTATAGAAATTTTACAAGAATCTGGGATGTACTCAACTATTAACACTCATTATGACTATCACTGAGAAATTTTCCTTTCAGAGAGTTTTTTGGATAGTTTATTATGGTTTTGAGAGAAAAAGGTCTCAGTTTTTCTATGACAACCTTTTCTAAGAATGTGTTGGGTTTTGAGTGCAGGTACTGGTTTTACGCACTGAATATTTGGTAGTTACTCATTCCTCAACTTGATTCTTCTGCTAACTTGATGGTGGACTTTTGACAAGTCACTTAAACCTCTTTGTTTCCACAACTGCAAAATGAAGCATTAATCTGAGATGTCTCGAAGCTCCTTGCTAGCTGTGCCTTCCTGATTCGTATATACTATGAATTTCTTGCCTCTCAATACATCTTTGGAATATGCAAATCCATTTGGAATAGTTAATGGTCTACCATGAGTAGAATTCTCTCTCTACCCCATTCTTTAACCCTTTATCCATCACAAGATAAACAGTACAAAGGTTTCAAAAGTTTGGAACTCAGAACCAGAGTATTTTAAAATTGTACTCGTTTACTAAAATATGGACAAAGTTAAAGCAAAATATGTGAAAACATTGTTTTATCTTCCAATCCTTTTGCTTCAAATTCACTGTCTTGTCATTCCTATACAAATATAAATGTGCCTTAAAATAGAGTTATATTATGAGAGTTCCAAAAAAGTACATAATACAAGAGTGGTAAATAGACGTTATTTAGGAACTCTTGCCATTTTTTCTTCTAGTTTAAAAATCATCTGAGGAAGAATGTAATGAATCTATTTAACTGTCAGTTGCATTTTAAATATTTTGTAGAGACATGAACTATGAATAATTAACTCTGTTTACTACTCAATAATTTTAAATGGAATGACCTTTGACAGTCTGTTTGTAATAACTAACACAGTACGTTTTAACTCATTGTTTTTAAAATTAGGAAAAGGCAACTCTAGAATTTAGGGGCCAAATTGAACTTTTAAAATTGCTTAGTTTAGTGAATTTTTCTTTCTTAGTGAAAATAAAACTATTGTACATTTTAAAAATTCGGGTACACTTTTTAAAGTGATTATGTAAGTTAACAAGATCAGGCATATATTGTAAGGAATTGTATCTTATCTTTCTATCACTTCATACCAATCTTCTAGTGTATTACAAACTATATAGCCTGAAAGTTAAAAAATAGGTCTGAAAATTAGAAGATTTTGTGATTTTAAGAATCTGAGTTTGATAGTTCAGTCAACAAATACTAAACTAATTTTATAAACATAAAAATTCAGTTTATAAGATAGCAAGAATAAATTCCTAAAATTTACAAGCAGCTTTAGTATTTGTTAAATGTTAGGTTTAATAAGCAGGAAACTCTCATCTCCATTTTCTGTGGCTGTTTATCTTATACTTAACCTCTTCCCTCATTTTATCCTCTTTGAATAATACTGTACTAAAGTGAATCTCTGATTAATATTTAAATGTGCATGGGAGAAATAGGTAACCTAATCAGAGAAAATAATTAACAAGCCACCTCATTCTTGTATCCCTTCATTCCTTCAAGGAAGTATATATTTTTATTACTACAATATCATTCCCTTTGACCTCCTTTCTGATTCAAAGCTTAATAGATTCATGACTGAACTGACTCAATAACATTTAATTATAGTTCCTAAATATTTTCTGAATATGTTACTGCATACTGGTTTTTCCTAAATTTCATTTTTCTCCTCTCATAAAATACCCAAAAGGTAACCTTTAAGGATTATTTTCCTGTTTCAGACTGCTTTGTGATAGGATGCAAGACAAATTTCTATAGGCTAGGTGGGTGAAATGCTTTTTATGTAGTGGCTAAAACATAAGACTTCATGTTTTAATGTAGAATGACATTCATGTTTGATGGTTGAACAGTGCAATTTTATTTGGGCTGAAAACTCTATAGGTATATTAAAAGAATATATATATATATAAATTTACATATGTGTATGTATGTTTATGTGTGGGTGTGTGTTTATGAAATATGTTTTGTATTTTCTATATAGATTATAGGATTTATAGATGGATAGATAGTTGTCTACTTCTATGTATAATCTATAGACTTACATTTCTACCTATTTTATTACAATCTATATCTCTATATCTCTCTACTGAGAAGTGAAATTGGAAAGGGAACTATTGACTTTAAATTTTCATTTAAGTATGTTGTAAGGTTTGCTATTATTTTTGATTTACAATCAAGCTTATATGTCCTCTATATTTAAAGACACAAGGGAAAAGGTAATGATGAGCATTATTATTCTTTTTACAAATAATACATTTTATAAAACTAATATATAACAAAATTAGAAACCTAGTTCAACAAGTTTTAATTAATTGCATCAAAATTTAACTAGTTATGTGTTTTAAAACTATGTGATATTTGGAAATAATTATAAAAAGAGATGTGCTGAGTTTAAGACAATTTTATACTTACTAAGTAATTTAAAAGAACACATAAAATATTTAGAGTTACTAGGTCCTTGGTTAAGAAAACTAAAGCGTGTAGAGGATTTAGAAATTTTAAAATTTATTTATAGTTTAAACAAAACTTATTAAAAGGATTGTAAAGTTAATTTTAACATGATAAACAGATTAAAGTAGTAAATTTGAAAAACGATACTAGTGAAGGGATACTAACAGTATCATACATTAAACAATATTATAAGGATATAATGCTGGTTTGGGGCCATTAATAGACAGAATATTGTAACAAATAGAGACTAGATGGAGACCCTTTTCTATCTATAGGAAACACCCATCCTTCCAGGACAGGTAGGCAGATTTTGCTGGAGCTCCTCTGCTCCACTCCCTGCCCCCCACAAGAACTTTCTCTCACCCTATTTGAGAAGGAGGGGCTGGGCAGAAAGACTTGAGCTATTTGCTAATCTTATAATGTCCCAATAAAATATGTTTTTATGGGTATTTACTATAGATCTATATAAAAATTAACATGTCAATATAAAAGTATGTTTTAAAAAAATAGAAGGAAGTTAGATCTTCATCATATCATGGCCCACAATAAATTTTATTTATTTATTTATTTATTTTATTTATTTATTTATTTTGAAAGAAAATTGGATTAGCTGTATTAATTTTGTACAAAACAAATTTCAAAGCAAGGAAAATTATTAGTGATAAAGAGATGCATTACATAGTAATAAAGGATTCCATTCTACAGCAT
>CAUYRT010086194.1:0-31939 GCA_963574885.1 Lepilemur ruficaudatus | reverse complement strand
AGAGAAGAAAAGTACCTCCACATAATAAAAGCCATTTATACAAGCCCACAGCTAGTATCATATTCAATGGTGGAAAAAATGAAATCTTCTCGTCTAAGATCAGAAACAAGACAAAGATGCTCACTCTTTTTTTTTTTTTTTGAAACAGAGTCTCACTGTGTTGCCTGGGCTAGAGTGCCATAGTGTCAGCCTGGCTCACAGCAACCTCAAACTCATGGGCTCAAGCAATCCTTCTGCCTCAGCCTCCCGAATAGTTGGGGCTCCAGGCATGTGCCACCATGCCCGGCTAATTTTTTTCTGTATATATTTAGTTGGCCAATTAATTTCTTTCTATCATTAGTAGAGACGGGGTCTCGCTCTTGTTCAGGCTGGTTTCGAACTCCTGACCTTGAGCAATCTGCCCGCCTCGGCCTCCCAGAGTGCTAGGATTATAGGCGTGAGCCACCGTGCCTGGCCTATTTTTGTTTTTTTAAATAATTATTCAGGTCACTTCTGATGTTTCTCTTACATGGAATGTAAAAATAGATAGGATTAGTTTTTAAATTATGGATGACTGTAAGTGGATCTCCTAATTCCAGTGTAAAGGAGCGAAAGAACAAGAAGTTTATTTTTAGAAAATGAGAGTGATCATCTAGTTTCTCTGCCAGACACATGAACACCAGGGTCATTTAACTATAGCTTTCTCTTATATATGCGTCTCTAAGGGAATGCTGTCTTGCAAACAAGATGTTTAGTGAGGATACAGGGAAGATTCATGCATAATTCTGGAGGAAAATTGACACACAGGCATTTTGATTTGTAAATGTTTGCAGTAAAGATGACTTATAATGAGCTCTTTATCATTTTTGATAGTCTTTCTAACCTTGCTATGACATTCTCCAAAAATAATGTTGTAATTCAAATTCACTTAAAATAATTCCAATTATAATATATTCAAAATGTTTGCGAAAATAGCTAAATATAGCAATTGTTAAACGTGTAAGAACTTTCAATATGTTTTGGAGGTTTAAAAAAACCTGACTGGTTTTGCTCAGGTCAGATTTTGATGGAGAAGACTTCAAAATGAGATAGGACATCATCAGAGGAAACATCAGCAAAGGAAGGCAGGGCACAGGGCATCTGCTAAGAGGAACCCCAAAGAGCATGTGACTGTCTGCTTCTCGAATATCAGCGTACTTGTGCCTCTACCTTAGTATACCTGATGGTCATGGAGAGTTAAGTTTCTTTTCAAATTCTGGCTGGAGTCAGGCAGACCAGCATCCTTTTCTCCTTATCCAGAGTTGCTGTGTGACGTAGGTTGACCTCTCTCACCCTAGGTAGGGCTCCAAGGTGGGCACAAGGCCCTCCCTATGTTCTTGCCCACGTCCCTAGGTGGTGATTAAAGGTATATAGGTCAGTTAGGGGATTTGGCATAGGGAAAGTATCGCATCTAATTTATTTTTAAGTCTAGATATTGGCTGAACAAGACAGTTTTAACTGGGTTTCATAGTAAAAAAATGTTGAATTCCAATTCTGCTATGGAGGTGTATGTCTACTAAAGTCCATACCTCCCTCTGAATACAGCTAAAACTCTAGACAAACGCAAAAATCAATGACCTGTGGACTCTTTGATGAACAAAAAGAATTACAAAGCTTTAAAACTTTCACATTTTTGTACCCTTTATGTCTTTGGAAAATTGTATGTATTTGAGTTTTATATCTTTAATCCAGTCTGACAATCTTAATCTCTTAGGTAAAACATATATTCTGTTTACTTGTGTTATGTTACTGATACATTTGGGTTTGAATCTGCCATCTTTTTTTTTTGGTCAGTTCTACCCTTTATATTTTCACTTTCATTCTGCTTTCTTGACTAGTTGATTTGATTGAGAATTATTTAAAATTCTGTTTCCCTTTCCTGGCAGTTATATACTCTTAATACTTTTAGTGGTTTAGTGTCATCTAGACATGACAGCCTTTATCCTTAACTCATCAAGACCAATGTTAATTGGTACTTTTATTCTTCAGCCTTTAGTTTATTTAAACAAAATTCCTCTTCTATATTCTGTATCTACGAATTCTCCCTTATGCAGTGTTGGGGTCTGTCTAAATCTGTCTTGGTTGTTTCTGCTCTCATTCCTCTTGTCTTCCTGTGTTCTTGATGATCCTAGACTATAATCTTGTTACTTCATCTCAATCTGTGGGACTCCCAGGGGCCTGCATTTGTGGTACTTTCTTCCAGAAACTGCTTACGTCTGCTTCTGCTTTATGCCAGGGGTTAATTTCAGAGCATTTCGAGGATCTCATCTCAGTGTGAGAAACCTTGTCAGGGCTACAGCCTCACCGATGCTCTCCCACTTTGGTGCTTGATCAGCCTCAACATTCAAGGTGACTCCATCCCTCTCTGCCACCCAAGTCTCCCAGCTGCAGGAAACATTTTCCCAGGGAGAGAGATTCCTTGGAAAACCTTACACTGTCTTGGTAATCCAGGATGCTCTAAAAAGTGTGTTTTATCCACGGTCTATTTGTTTGGCTGCAGAAGGGACCCTTAGTCCATCATTTTGAAAGAAGTGGTAGCAGCGATTTATGGTATTGATTTATTTCCACGGGACCAGACGAGAATGTCAGACAATTGCTGAATCAGCATTTCTGTGACAGAAGAATAATGATGTTTCATATCATGATTTATGCTACACAATCATTTCTTCACTGTATAAAGCGATGGAGGAGACAAGTGATGTGTATCATCTTCGGCTATATATAAACTTTAGTTTGTGAAATATGTAACATTAAATATATATATTTACAACTTAGGCTTGATGGAGGTGCTACATAATTATTTCATTTGTCACTTTATAAGAGTACAAGATATTTGTGTTTTCCTCTTGACTTTTTTAAAGAGATCAGTTATTTTGAGCTGAGTTATTAGATGCAGTGTTCAAGTATTTTGAAGATTTTATTTTTGTCTTACACGTATTATAGACTATGATATTTGAGATAATTGTATGACACTAAATATAGAAACATATAGTTGTCTATAGGCACACATCAAGATGCACACACAATACTCTTGTGTGTGTGTGTGGGGGGTGCATATACACCTAGAACGAGCTCTATTTGGTATTTGGCAGAACGTTGTAATCTGGTTTAGGCCTCTGATTTTTATTTTAATTGATAGTATCTAACAAAATTAAAGGTGTGGCAACATTTAATTTGTTTCAAGTTTAAAATTTTATTTATTTTAATAAAATTTGAATTATGATGAATTGATGGTTGTTAATGGGGTGATTTTACCGTCCAGGGGACGTTGGCTTTTTCTGGAGACATTTTTGGTTGTCACCTTGGTGGTAGGGGAGGAGCTGCTGGCATCTGGTGGGAAGAGGCCAGGGAAGCTGCTCAACATTTCATAACCACAGGTCTGCACCCCAACGAAGATGGATCCGGCTCCCAATGCCAGCCGTGCTGGGGACAAGGAACTCTGTTCTGAATAGATTATCCTTTTGATTTAATTGATATAAAAGCCATAGATGTTTTCAACATGTATAGTTTTTTTTTTTTTTTTTTTTTTTGAGACAGAGTCTCACTCCGTTGCCTGGGCTAGAGTGCCCTGGCGTCAGCCTAGCTCACAGCAACCTCAAACTCTTGGGCTCAAGCCATCCTTCTGCCTCAGCCTCCCAAGTAGCTGGGACTACAGGCGTGCGCCACCATGCCCGGCTAATTTTTCTATATACTTTTAGTTGGCCAATTAATTTCTTTCTATTTTTAGTAGAGATAGGGTCTCACTCTTGTTCAGGCTGGTTTCGAACTCCTGACCTTGAGCTGTCTGCCTGCCTTGGCCTCCCAGAGTGCTAGGATTACAGGCGTGAGCCACCACGCCCGGCCTCAACATGTATAGTTAGTTCATCAGCATGATCAAACCACGCTGGAAGGGCCACACACTGGGCAGGCGCTGGACGGCCACATCCCGTCTTCTCCCTTTGCCTTCCTCCCAGATCCAGCCTGGGTCTCAGAGCACCCTCTCCTGTGCAGACACCGTGGCGGCAGCCGAACACAATGGCTCCTGCGCTTCCATTTTCTTTCTTCTAATCTTCTTTCCTACCTTTCCCTGGGAACAGTTTTCTGAATCTGTCTAATACTGTGAAAATAGTTGCATGCCAGTTAAATAGACCCTTCCTTCCTTTCTTTGAAGGTTATAGAAACCATGTATTTTCTTTTTATTCTTCTTTAACTATGATGTTTAACTTGAAAGAGGAAATTGGAAATGCAACTTACTTGAAAGACCTACATGGTGTGGCATTCCATTACGTACGATTGAACAGCGCCCTCAGACAAAGATCTTAGAGAGATCGCCCTCCATTCAGATTTAAATGTAACACGGACATTACCTCAAATCAATGAGGAATTTCTGCCTCTACTTTTGGACTTTTTTCTCCATGAATCTTCCTTGTGCATAGATGATAGTAAATTATTTATAGACTGTGTATTTGAGTCTGATTTTTTATAAGAAGCAAGAGTCTGGGCCTACCTTATGTTCACTTCTTTTCATTTTAAAGACATTTAAAGAAATCTTGCATATATTCTCGGTTTTAAACTGATTCTCACCATACATCCTTTCTTCTAGGCATTGGCACATCTCCACTTAATAGAATATGTCGGAGAACAGACTGCTTTGCTAATAAAGGTACAATAAATGCTGTAATAGAATGGGCTCCAGCCACTGTGCTTTGATTTTGTTAAAAAAAAATCTGTGAAGAACTGGTCACATTAATTATGTAAAAAGGTACAGCAGGGAACCTGTTTTATCCTGTGTAGCCCAGAGATGAAGGGAAATTTTTTTCTCAAAGAATATATAATTAAAGATGCCTGCTATTTTGCTTTTAGCCTTTAGCTAAAGCCTAAGGAGAGCAGGTGACACCGTCTCAGTAAATGAACACTGCAGATGTCCCGACCCCATGCTATGCTGGCCCATGACACTGGTGTGACCAGTGTGGCAGCCACCAGATGTGGTTGAGGGGTGGTGTCGCACTGCCTCCCTTTTCACAGGCTTGTTGGCTTCGGTGTGGCTGGAAATTGCTCCCAGCAGTTACTTGCAGAAACCCAGGAGCTCAGGCTCCCGGTGTGGGTGTGGCCCTGCTTTGCACACCTTGTCTGCTTTGGTCTTGTCATGTGTAAGAGGAAGGACTGACACCCCTCTGATCCCCTCTGAGTCTCACCTGTCATAGGATTGGATCCTAAGTGTATGTGATTTAACAATGCAGCTGCTATTATCTGCTCTTTCCAGATGGTCCCGGAGGACCGGCGCCTTGCAGCTGCCATCATCCTGGTGGTCTGGGTCTCAGCCTTGGCCTCATCCCTGATTGACAACATCCCATTCACTGCTACTATGGTGAGTCACACGTTTCCGTGTGTTGAGGGCTCAGCTTCCTCCTGGACATAATCTAGAGCTTACCTTTCCTTCCTTAGGAAGCAGAGAATGAAACCTGCCCTTTTGCCATGCTCACGGGTGTAGAGGACAAAATGTGGGCAGAGCCCAGGGCAGCTGGGCAGGGAGTACTGAGAGCCCAGATGGCAGGCAGGAGCTAAGGGTTTGCAGCCATGGTAGATGGTCCGTCCTGGGGTCACTGATTGTTTAGGAGTTGTCCGCACTGAAAGCTTCCACCCCTCCTGGAAGATTGTGAGACAACCAAAGACAGAGGCTTCCACCTTTATGCCCTGTGAATGCAGAAGCTGTTCTAACCAGCCTGTGCAGTTTCTGGTGCTTAGCCTGGGCAGGATTTTTAATTCTCTGTATGGTCCTGAACCTCAGCTGAGACAGGAAGTACACAGGACAGGCTTTTAATAGGCCCAATGAGCCCTATTCCTGGTGTGTTTCTGACATCAGGGATTGCTCAGCTCAGGGCGGGACCCGTGAGCCCTCGTGTAGCAGTGTAAAGGCAGGAGCAGTGGCTTGCACACAAAAAGCTGGGATCCTGTTAAATACACCTGTGGTATCAGGTGTCCTGAGCACGGGGACAGGAGCCTGGTGAACACGCCTTATGGCAGGACGCTGGACAGAGGAGTTCTCTGTTCTTGTGACCTTGCAGGCCCCACTCTTCCCCTTACAGAACGGCACATGTGAGGGGGCTCCCAAGACATCCCATCACCCTGTGTCACAGTTGGAACAATGGGATGTGAAGGACAGGAGCTGTGGAACTGGCTGTGGGAGGCAGGGGTGGGCCGGCTCTGCTGCCCTCCATCACACAGCACAGACCTTGGG
Organism: Lepilemur ruficaudatus; assembly: GCA_963574885.1. NCBI lineage: Eukaryota > Metazoa > Chordata > Mammalia > Primates > Lepilemuridae > Lepilemur > Lepilemur ruficaudatus. The sequence goes on along the minus strand of CAUYRT010086194.1, from coordinate 25,704 downwards.
GGACCCAGGAATCTGCCTCCCTCACTAACAGCTTGGAGTTCACAATTCCTGCCCCGGGTGGCCCTCTAGTTGCCTCCCAGCTATTGTACTCCTTCCGGGGTCTGGGTTTGGTAATCCTTACCTAATTCTGTGGCCGTGTGAAGTCCCAAATTAGGGAAGTTGTGTGGCTGTTGTCAAATGTCCTGGTTTTGGCTCAGTGGGCTCCACCTCTCCCTGAGCCTCTGTCGGAGCTGCCCTTTTAAGGGGGTCCTCCGCTCCCAAGATGGCAAGATTTGTGTGCACACTTATCCCGTTCTCAGATGAAACAGAGTCGACAGAGACTTAGTGCGTCTGCACGCAGTGAGGCCGCAGGCCCTGGGATTGAGTAACAAGCCTTGATCTCGTCCTTCTGGCCCCACGTCCTCACAGCTGAAAGCCCCACCTTCTGGGTAGGCTTCAGGGGTTCAGGACCCCGATCCCTTCTGGGACTGAATTGAAAGAACCCTAGTGTCAGGAATTTAGGTTGCTCCATTTTCTAAAAATTGGACACTTTGCACATTTTTGTTTCCCAAACTTTAATGGCTACTTAAATTTTAACTTTAAAAAATAAAGGAATCAGAGAAGATAGTACTACAAATATACATGTGTTCACCACCCAAAATGAGGAAATTTGAACATTTTGTCCTTTGCCTCACGGTTTCTTGTTTTATTGTTAAGAAAGAAAGCATTGAGGTAAACGTGAATGTCTCTGTTCCTCCCCTCAGCCCAGAGTCGGTTCCACCTTCCCTTCTCCTGTGGGCACTATCCTCATGGATTTGGGTCATATCTATGTATTCAGTGGCTCGGTGTGAAGGGGCTGCAGGAAAGATCTTGGTCCATGTGTGTGTCAGCGTGGGCAGAAACCAAATACAGAGGGACCAAAGCAGCACCGTATGCATACGCTGACACGCAGCTTTGTACAGCCTGTGAATCGTCGTTGAGCGACTGTGCCATGACAGTGGACAAGGTGTCCACTGTGGCTGCATCACAGGAGAGACAGGGAGAGCCACTTGGGCTTACTGCCTTAGTCTGGAAGTGGCACCCAAGTGACCTCCATAGCCCTTGGGTGGGCAGTGGACACACAGCATTGAGGTCCCTGTCACTTTCCCTCACTCCCTTCTTCCCTCCTTTCCTTTTAGTGTCTTTTCACCACTTTTTTAAGCTTCATTGATGGATAATTGATACTCAAAACCCTGCACATATTGAACGTTTACATTTGGATAAATTTGGACATATGCATCCATCTGTGATACCGTCACCACAATCAAGGTACTAAACATATCATCAATTCCCCAAATTTCCTGGTGTTCTTGTGTCTGTGTGTGTTTTGTGGTAAGAGCACTTAACATGAGATCTGTCCTGTTAACATACTTTAAAGTTCACACTACCGTATTGTTAACTATAGACACTGTGCTGTTCTCTAGAACTTACTTGTCATGCCTCACTGAATTTCTATACCCACCGGCGAGCATCTGCCCGTCTCCTCCGCCCCTCAATTCCTGGCACCCACTGTGCTACTCTCTGCTTCTGTGAGTTTGGCTATTTTAGATAACTCATGTAAGTGGAATGGCGCAATATTTGTCTTTCTGAGACTGGCTTATCTCACTCAGAATAATGTCCTCTAGGTATATCCATGTTGTCACAAATAGCAGGATTTCTGCCTTTTTAAGGCTGAATAATATTCCATTGTATATATACAACATTTTCTTTATCTACACATCTGTCCATGCATACTTGGGTTGATTCCCATGAACTGAAATAAAATCTTGAGGCTCCCTGCAACCAGCTGACTGAATGGACCCCTTCTTGGCCAAGGGGATGTTCTAAAACTAAATTGTCTGCCATGAGGAGGGAGGTCAGACATGCCTCATCATGCTCCCTCCATTCTTCGAGATATCCTGTGTAACCCATTAACAGGCCCTATGGGTATGCAGAACAAACCTGCAAGTCCTCAATTTACACAACAAGTGTCTGTCTGGGTAGCTTGTCTCTGATTCACAGACCTCATTGTCTTAAAACATTCCAAGCCTTTAGACAAAGCTTCATGTCTTTAACCAATTACAAGTCAAAGAATCTTTAAACTCACTTGTAACTTGTAAGTCCCCACTTTGAGATGGCCCACCTTTTTGGGCCAAACCAATGTATGCTTCCCACATATTGATTTATGACTTTACCTATAACCCCTGTCTCCCTGAAATGTATAAAAGCAAACTGTAACCCAGCCACAGCAAGTCCACTTGCTCAAGGCTTCTTGGGATGGCTCTGGGTCATGATCCTCAAATTTGGCTCAGAATAAATCTCTTTAAAATTATTTTACAGAGTTTGGCTTCTTTTCCGTTGACATTCCATATCTCAGTTGTTCTGAATAATGCAGCAGTGAACATGGGAGTGCAAGTATCTCTTCAAGACCTTGATTTCAACTGTGTATGGTCAGAGGACATGATCCATAGGATTTCATACTTAGAAGCCCCTGAAACATCCTTTGACCTAGCATGTGGCTGGTTTTTCTCCAGCCATATGCTTTAAAAAGCTGCATGTCAACATATCTATTAATATATTATTGCTGCTTTGGTCTCTCTGTATTTGATTTCTCCCATGCTGACACACATGAACCAAGATCCTTCCCTGAACCCCTTCCTCAAGGTGCCACTGAATAAATGATTATGACCCAGTTCATGAGCATAGTACCCTCAGGAGATGGGAGGGTGGAAATGATCTGGAGGGTTGAAGGGAGGAACAGAGAACTTCATACTTGTCTATAATATTTTATTTCTTAACAACAAATAAGAAATCCTGAGGCTTCTTCTTTATCCTGAGGATAAAATGTTTAAGTTTCCTCATGTGTATGTGCACAGAGTTCTATGCATATCTATACCTGCAAGCATGCCATTGTATGATTAGATCTCTAGTTTCACTCATCACTTTTCTAATCAATCTGTTCTGATAGAGCAGATAACTTTATGGATTGATCTATGTCTCCTTGCACTTAAGAACATTTTTGCATTGTTTACTTTGTGACTGTATTAGGTGTTGAAGGTTCATTGTCTGTATAACTTCCCAGTGGCTGGTTTCTTTCACTTTATGTAAGGTATCTCTTCATCTCTGCTCTGAGCCTCTGCCTGGTTTATCTTCTTCCAAATTTTTTATTTTTCAGTCTTTTTAAAAAAAAGTTTTTAAAAATCTTGTTTTCATTTGCACTTTTTAAGCAGCATGCAAATAAATGGATTTTTAAAATTCCAAGCAGATCTCTGTCTTTTAAGAGAATAGTTTAACATGTTTACATTTATTGTGATGACTGATGGACTTGAATTTATTACCACCATTTTATTTCAGCTTTCCATTTATTATACTTTTTCTTTACTGATTCTTTTATTCCCAGTCATTTTCTGACTTCTCTTGGATTGATAAATCCCACCCCCCCCATCAACTGGTTTGGAGGTACAGATTTTATTCCTAGTCTTTTAGTTGCAACCATTCTGTTTGCAAAGCACAGAGTGCTATCAGCATTTCAATCAACAGTTGCAATCAACAGAACCCATTTTAGTTAGTTTAAAAAGAAAAGGAGTTTATCTAGGGATAGTACACAGCCCTTGGAATTTCTGAAAATTTCTCAAGGACACATCAGAGTGGGCTAGGGCTGCCCCAGCTTCTGCTGCTTGGCATGAGTGCTCAGGCTCACTCCCCTCATGCTGGCCACTGAGTGAGGGACCTCTGTCACCCTTCCCTTGAGTTGGCCTTGTCACTCCCTTCCTCCAAATTCTCCAAACTGGCCTCTTGAGCAGGTGTGTCTGATTGTAGGAGCCCATGTCCCATGCCTTGTCTAACAGCAAAAGTAGGGAAAGTGAGTTTCCGGCTTCTGCCATGGGGAGCCAAAGCTCATGAAACAGAGTTCCCCAAACATAGGAGAGGCTGCAGAGCCTCCTTCTGTGCATACTTAAATGCCTTCTCTTCAATGTTTCTGTACTTCCCTGTGCAGAGCCTTGCTTACCCTCTGAGGTCCCACAGGACTCTACACTTACCTCCACCAAGTTATTCATTAAACTGATTGTCAAGAGATGCCTGCAGCTGTCTGGGAACTCCATCTATTCATGTGTGTATCCTCTCTTTCACTAGCATCCTGCCTGGCACAAAGAAGATAGTTAGCAAATGTTTGCAAATGAATGAAAGAGTGAATTAACTGAAGTAGATTAATTTTCTCAAAGTAACTCTTCATTCACCTTACTCCCAAGCCTACCACCCTCCAGCTACACTCTTTTATTGAGGAAACTGGATACCCCAGTGCTTCACTGCCTTCCCTTAGAGCTGCAGACCCCATCTCTGCACGTCCCTCCAGCCAGGCCTCCCTGCCGTCTGAGACATACCCTCATCTTCAGTGGATGTGGTGCCACTCTTTAGCATGATGCTGGGATCTCTTGTGCCTTTGCCTGTACTGTTCTTTGCTGCTGGTAACAGCTGTCCTCCTCAGCTATCTCCTTCTCTGCCCTGGGAGCCAGTCTCATTAATACACAGCCCTCTATGTTCCCCAGTGGGAGGTGGTCCTTTCTCCAGATCTGCCTTCCCTGTGGCAGCCACTGGGTTTGACAGTTGCTGCTGGCCTGGAGGTCCAGAGATGCAGGTGGATTGGTCTGTTCATCTGCAGCCTGAGAAATCAATGGGTGCTCTGGCTTGTGGCGGGCACTTGGAAAGACTTGGAAATAGAGTGGATGATCTGAGTCCCTCAGCATTGGGACACTGCCAGGGTCTGCAGGTGCTCTCTTCCCCAGACCTTCCTTCCTGACCCCTGTGACAAGCTTGAGCCAGTGTCCATGGGGTTCCAGCTGCTCGTTACCTTCCCTTCCTCACTGTGTGTCCTGTGGATGGATGTAGGGCGTCCTGCTCAGCCCCCTACCCCCATGATGTAGGGCAAGTCCTCATAATACATCCTTATGGGTGGAGTCATCTCCCACTGGTTCTGGCCTCTGATGGATGCAGGGATATGAATGGATCTTTGGGAGGTGATCTAGGTTTCCTTTCTACAGAGTGTCCCCTCTGACTTGGAGTACTTTCACTCTGCATGGCTGTGGAGAGCATGCGGGCAGCAATGAGGGTCTGGCTCACATCTGAGACCTTTGCAGTCATGTGTGTCCCTCTGTACCTTCTGCTGGAGTGGAAAGAAGTGCAGTGCCTCATCCTTGCCATCCTGAAACCTTTATGGTCTGGTCTGGCTCACGTGGACCTACAGAGCTTAGGCATCTGAGCTTCTGCTCCAGAAGGTCTGGTTTCTTGGACTGCCTCTGGAATAGCCCTCAGAGTACCTGGTCTTCTCTGCACACACTTGGGAGGCCTGCTCAGGGTCTGGCTGGAGAATGAACAAGGAGATCAAAGACCATCCCGTCGAAATATGGCAATAGAGACAGTTTCCCCTGCCTGTGACCTTCAGACACACAGTGTGAACACAGGGAGCAACGCCTCAGGCTCCCACGCTGCCAGCTGAGCTGCCTGTGTTCTGGCCAGTGTCAGTCAGGTGTGACCTTAGCAGCTCTGGCTAAGGTCATTTGCCAGATCAACCAGACACTTGTCTGTAGGGATTTAAACATGAATAGACTTACAAAAAAGCCAGAGAGCTGGCAGGTGCAGTTGTCATCTCCAGTGACTATAAATGCTGCCAGACGTGCAGCAGAGAGAGTGGGTGGGAGCCTGGGGCTGTGTGGCCCCATGCAAGGGTCTTCTGTTAGAAACACGCATGAGCAGCATTATTCCATTGTTGTAGGGAAGTGAATTTAAAGAGACAAAGCCTGTCTTGTCTTTGGAGCTGCTGTCTCTCTAAAGTGTGTTGTCTTAGTCCGTTTATGTGTTGCTACAAAGAAATGCCTGAGGCTGGGTGTTTATAAAGTAAAGAGGTGTATTTGGCTCATGGTTCTGCAGGCTGTACAAGAAGCCTGGCCCCAGCATCTGCTCCTGGCGAGGGCCTCAGGAGTTCCACTCACGGCAGAAGGTGAAGGGGAGCAGCATCGCTTGGTGACAGGAAAGAAGGGAGACAGAGGGGAGGAAGTGCCAGGCTCTTTTTAACAATCTCCTCCTGGGAACGTTCTCACTCAATGCCAGGAGGAGGGGCCAAATATCCAAACTATAGCATGTGTCTTTAGCTTGGGGGTTGTTTCTCTACATTCATGTTGTCAGCTATATGCTGAGAGCAGCAGGTAGGACATTCTGTTCACATTTGTTTGTGGTATTTCTCTTCTTCCAGTGGTCAGGGAAGAACATCAAATAATCCAGGAAATTCCAAAGACTTAGTTCATAATTGATGAGATTATGCCATCATGCCATTGACTTTTTGCTGATCTCACAATGTCCAGAATGGAAAGAACCAGATCGTGGATAGGGTTTTCTCTCCAAGTTGGCCAGAAGGGCTTCAGTGAACATTCCAGCTCCAGCTCTGGGAGTTAGATTTGCTCTTTTAATTTACTTTGTCCCTCAGCCTTGGGTCCTTCCTGCATTTGACCTTTAACAATGGCCCTATTAATACTATTAATACTACTAATAGTTAATACTATTAAACCAATTTTTTATTTCAATAGATTTAGGGGTACAGTGGTTTTGGGTTACATGGATGAATTGTATAGTGGTGAGCCTAGGCGTTTGGTGTACCCATCACCCAAATAGTAATGCAGATACTGCATCAATATTTAGTGCAGTCAGAGCAGATGCGGGCACTGAAGCAGGACTTCCCTGGGCCAGTGTTACTCCTTCACTTGCTGGGGGCAGAGGGAGGGCCCAGGGGCTGAGGCAGTGGGAAGCACTGGGGCCAGGGCCGTGGCTCTCCGTCTACCTGCGTGGAGATATTTCAATATTTTAACAAATATTTCCATGCAGGGAAATCCCTTTCACATACACCCGCCTCTCCTTCCTTCCTCTCTACTTGCTCAGGTGCACAGCAGCTGGGGAGCCTGAGCCCCGCCTGCTCCCTGGGCAGCATCCTCAGGCCTCTGCTTCATTGCCATAAAGACCGTGTTGGAAATCTCAAAAAACATGTAATGACTGAGAATTCCCTGACAGTCTTTCTCCATTTAAACTTTATCTTTTCAACCTCATTTGCTTGAACAGGAAGAATTCTCAGGCAATTTTCAAGTTAAAATGTTATTATTCTTGTCCTGGATGTTGAATTCAAAGAGTGGTAATTTATGCACATAATTTTGTGGGTTTCCTTTAACTGACTTCTTGGATACTCATCGTTATCTGTACTGTTGTTCAGCCTCTGTGTGGAAGTCATTTTTTTCAAGGCTGCCTCATTCTCACGCATCTTCTCCCCCAGGTTCATTGCAGTCTGCCCCCTCCCGCAGGTCCTGCAGGAGATGTTGGGACAGCCATGCTCGGCTGTAGCACCTGGCACGGGAAAGCACTCTTTCAGAGGCGGTGAAAGTCAAAAGCATTTCACATGAGCTTTAGCTTTTTGATTTTTACTTAATCTCATTTTTGTTTTCACTCATCCTTTCCTCAAATGTTCAGGAATGAAATAATGTTCAGGATCGAACCAGATCCGGTGGATTGCAATTAGATTTAATAACATGAGCATTTGGAGGAATTAACAGCTCAGGTCCTGCAGAAGGTGGATCTGGGCCTGAATCCCAATTCTGGTTTGTGCAAACCGAGGAAGTACTGGAGCTAGAGAAATAGAAATGTGACTAGCACGGAGAAGCTGTTTTCCCCCATTAGCTTGGTGCTGAGCCTGGTTCCAATGAGCTGTTCAGTTGCAAGTCTGCCCCAGGGGTGGGTGCACAGTGGGGGACCTCTTAGGGGGAAAGCAGCCTTGGAGGAGCACTGCAGTGCCCAGGGGTGAGGGTCTTTCACCTTCCCTGGCCCACAGACTGGCCACTCTACCGCCAGATCCTAGCTCCATGGCACCCCACAAAACCCAAGTGGCAAAGGATAACAAATGACAAACTATAAGAACACTCAGGGAGATTTAAGCACAGCACTAAAAGTAGTTTCTGGAACTAAAAGTCATAATTACTTTCAACTAAAAATATTGAATAATGAATTAAAGAGGAGAAAAGTCAGTGTTAGGCCTGAGTTACTGGGTTTGCAGCAAGCGAGAGATATACGTACAAGTATAGAGCAAAAAAAGGGCAAAGAAACAAAATCATGAAAAAGGGTAAGAGATTGGAAGTGAGACCCAGCATGGCAGTAACAGGAGTCCCAGGTGAAGAAAAGGAACACATCACATTGAAAACTAACAACCCCTTGCCCTCAAATGGAGTCTGGGTACCGGCAGCACCTGGCACTTGTAGAAATGCAGAGGTCTCTGCTGCGCAGACGCCAGTCAGAGGCTAAATTTGGACAAGATGCCGGGTAACCTGTCTGCATGTTGGCATTGGAGAAGCGTTGGGGTCTGTGGGGTTTGTGCCCCTCCCAGCTGTAAATATGCCTCTCCCTCAGTCCCATTTGCTGAGCTGGCAGAGTCGCCTGGGAAGGTGCAACTTCCCCGAGCTTAACCGAAGGGCCTTCCGCAGCCTGTGCAGGGGAATCCGGTTGGGAGCCGCGGGCAGTTGTCCACCTGGAAACACTGCCGGGGGTGGCTGAGGCATCACTCGCCCCTCCCCAGGTGGGATGTCCAGTCTGGGCTCCCTCTCCTCCCTGACCTGTGGGGGCCAGCCCTGCCAGAGGTCAGGCAGCAGGGACCTTGGGCCCTCATGCTCTCAGTCAGCTAAACAGGATCTTTAGATGTATTTTCAGATGAATTATGGTATTATGGCATTTAAATTTAAATGTATGCATTTGAAAGAATGATAGAATGCTTTTTTTCAAAAAAAGAATGTTAATATATACTAGCAATTACATCCTTGGGAACTATTTTAAATTAGGATGGCAAAGTTTACGTATTAATTTAAAATGTATGAGGAAGTTACATTTTCTTTTTTTTCAAACTTCTTTTGGGGCATGGCTGAAGCAACCCGGTCCTGCTGGGTACTCAGTGGGTCCTGCTGTACGGGTGCTGTGTGCCGTGCATGTTTTTCCATTCGAACCTCTGCACACCCTTCCATCCTCAAAGTAGATGACCTTGCTTCCCATCTGCAATGAAATAAAAGCAACTGAGTGGGAGCTTCCACAAGGAGTGGCCTCTGTGCTCCTGGGTGCGTCATACTTGCCTTCCATTGGGTGGGAGAGATTTCCTACTCTTAGCTGAGGCCAGCCCCTTCGTCTGGCACCGATGCCACCATCCTCTCCTGCACAGTTTATTTTTCACTCCGCACTGATCATTCTCAGCAGGATCCAAACATACTGCCTTTCCTACAGGCATCCTTGCCACCCGCCCTCCCTTTGCCCCTGTAGCCAGACGCTTGGGAAGTGAGTCTGTCCTTACCGCCCTGTTCTCACTGTGACTCCCCTTCACTTTTTTCTTGACTCTACTGCAATCCATGGAAATAGCTCTCTCCAGGATCACTAATGGCTGGTGCACCATCTTGAGAGAGGTCCAGTCATGCTCTGTGACCCCTGGTAGCCTGGCGCAGCAACACGCCTGGAGGGGACGCCTCTTGTCCTTGGAAGCTTTTCCCCCTTTGGCACCTTGGGGTTCTCCTTCTCCCAGCTCAGCCTCCTCCTCGGCCTCCTCCCAAGGGCCCTCTTCATCCTGGACCCAGTTCCGGACCTTTGTTCCCTAGACACAGGCTGAGGGTCTCACCCAGGCTCATGCTCTGAGTGTCACCCATACCCGACCACCCCTGCTGGGCTTTGTCCCAGGGGCTCAGCTGGGGTATCCACTGCCTCTCCCACCTCTCTGCTGGGCACGGCCGGCATCGCAAACCTCGTGTGCCCGAAGCTGAGATTCTGATTCCCTCTCTCCCCAGTCTTCCTCGCTGCCATAATGCTAATTCCATCCTCTCAGTTGCTCAGCCCCAGAGGCCGTGAGTCCCCTGACACCCTGAGGCCAGCTGCCTTCAACACTTCTGAATCTGACCAGTCCCATTGTCGCCACGCCGTCCCCTGAATCCCTGCCGACATTTCCTGCCCACGTGTTGCAGTCACCTCAAATCATTCCCTCAGTTCCACTCCCGGCCCTGCCCCCACCCCCACGGGTCTGTTCTGACAGAGGCTTCCCACCTTTCTCGGTAGGTCCCAAGCCTTGGCTATGGCCTGCACATCTCAGATCCAGCTGCTGTCCCCTCTCTGACCTCACTTCCTACAGTCCTCTTTGCCGACTGTGCTCTAGCCAGATTGGCCTCCTTGGATTTCCTTGGACACATCAAGAAAGCTCTTGCCTCAGGGCCTTTGCATATCCTATTCCTTCTGCTGGAGAGTCTCGTCACACAAATCATTATGAGCGTGGTCCTGTTCCTTCACCTTTTATTAATTTTGTAAAATCACACCTTCCCGGTGCTTAATTGGCACTCCCACCCTCCTGTCTCCCTTTGTGCTTTATTTTTCTTAGTTCTTAATGCCACCTAACATACTGTATATTTTACTTATTATTTTTTGAGTTGCTTAGTTCAATGTTTACTTTTAAACCAAATTATACATTCATGTAAAATGCTAAATCAGCTTGGAGTTCTTATTAAAAAAAATCATGTGTGAAATTCTGTTATAGGGATAAAGAGATGAGGGAGTGAGGCTACTGTCCCTGCCATCAGGAGACCTAGCGGGCAGTAGAGGGGAACTCTTGTCCCTTCGTTTTCAACATCAAGTGCTGCCACACCTCACTTATGGATCTCCTCCATATTGGGTTCAGCTTTCTGTTTGTGATTTCTGTGTAATATTTCCCAGATGCGTCACCACTGGTGCTCTCCTCCTGCTGCTGCTCCTTAGAGAGGTTGACACAAGGCACCTGCCCCGAGCAGCAGGTCCAGGGGTTCCTGCTGTGTTTCCAGGGCTGCCCTGAGATGCTGGGCAGTGACCACATGGACCCGCATCTGGGTGCACCCCTGCTGCCTGGTGGCTGCATCCTTCCCTGTTCTTCTTTAGCAACATAAGCCACAAGGGGGCAAGCTTTCTGAACACAAGTTTCTTACAGAAATTTCACAGCTACTATGTGTTTCATTGATGACAATAATGTGAAATTTATCTCTGTCAGAAAGGTGTACGAGATGCTGGCGTGGCTTGCTAGTGATTCTCCCTAGTTGTAGAGTCTGGTACCTGTTGTCATACTACCATTGTCAGCAGGTTTGGGGTGGCTGGCAGTGAGCAGTGGCAGGAAGCGGCTCAGCACAGGGTCACCTGTGTGCGCTTTGGAGTCAGAGAGCTGCCTTCAGGTTCTGCTTGGCCTCTAGCGAGATCTGCATTCCTGTGCCTCTCTGGGTCTCGGTCTCCTCATCTGTCAATCAAAGGAGTAACAGAAACGCTTGCGGGACACCTGAGGATTAAATAAGATGGAGCGTGCACAGTCAGCATAGGACTCGCAGGATTTGATCACTCTGCTTGGATTGTTGCATTCCCAGGCGCTGTGTTAGCCTCGGTGCCTTCACCCCATGTAAAACCCGCAGTGGCAGTTGGGGGAAGTTGAGGACAAGGAGAACCAGTTGGTCTTCCCGTGTGGCTGGAATCAGAGATGTACAGATGAGTTCAAACTCAAGTTTTGTGGATTCCAAAGTTTGTTCTGGTTTCTTTTCTTGAGTCTTAAGTTCCTTAAAGTTTGTTGAAAAAGCACTGTGGATTTTGTAAGTCGGTCACAGCGTGGCAGCTCCTTGGAGCTCCCATGGGATGTGGCATCCATGTCCTTTTCCTCCACAGATCCCTGTGCTCCTGAACCTGAGCCAGGACCCTGAGGTCAGCCTGCCCACGCCGCCGCTCATGTATGCACTGGCCCTCGGTGCCTGCCTGGGAGGTAAGGGGGTTCTGGGCGCATGGGGAGGGCATGCGGACACTGGGGTCGAGCCCGAAGCAACAGCTAGTGCACATCCGACTGAAAGCAAATTAGGGAGAGCCCAGTGATTTCCTGGGTGGTAACATACCTTCAGCTTTTCCTGGAGCAATTCAAGAGCCACTCAGGTCTGCTTTGAAGCCTGTCACTTCCCACTCTCTGCAGAAGTGTCTCTGACATTCCAAGCCCATGGCCTGAGGATGAGCTAACGTGCTCCTATCCTGCGCCACGGGGACTGTGGCTGATGTCTGGAAACAGATTTTGAGTCAGAAGCCATCCTCAGTGGCACTTCTCTATTTTTTTCTTTTTCTCTTACTCCTTCTCTAAGTGACAGAGGGATGAATGGGTGAGCTAAGAAGTAGAAACTCTAACCTGAGAGTGGAAAGAAAGATTAAAGAATTTTTTTTGGTGATGGAGGTTATACTTTGGGGAAATTGAAAAGTGAACTAGGGAGAGTGTCAGGAGAGACTGACCTCTGGTGACCAGACTGGCCCCTGGGCTTGGGATGTGACTGTCTTGGGGAGGCTGAGTTAGAGCCCTTCTCACACATAGGAAGCCTGATCCCCTCTGAGAACACAGGAGGATTGTGAAGAATCTTGTTAGATAGACACACCAGATACATTTTAAGTTTTTTATTCTACATCCAGGCATGCTTAGATAATCCAGCTTTCTTTGTTCTTTGATTGATCTCTGACTATTAAATCAATAACTTTCTGGTTAGTTTATCTCCTTGCTTGTGAAGGGGGATTAATGTTATCCAGTGAAGTTTCTATGATTTCTGGAGACAGCCAATTCATCTAACTCAGGGACTGAGGCCTCGAGTTCTCATGAGAGTGTAGAACTGTTCAAATTGCTCCCATCTAAGTACCAGCCCCAGGAACAGCAATAACTCCATTCAGAGCTACATTTAACATCAACAGTAAGAAACAGAATGCAAGGACACCTGGAAATGCATGCCCTGTGAGGGATTTTGTTCGTTCCAACTTGCTGAGTATCAGCTGTAAGCTGACATTGCGCTAGACCGTGAGTGCATCCCCTGTTCTTGAGAGGGAAAGAAGGTCCCCTGTGCCGGGCTGTGGCACAGATGGACACTGCCTGTAACCCGCATGCACCCAGGTGCCCGGGAGCACCACGGAGTGACCGGAGGCACCGCCAGAGGAGGTTCTCTCGGAAGGAAAGTTTTGAGCAGGGTCTTAAAGGGTGAGATCCCTCTTGCATGAGTTCTGATTCCCCCAAAACATATAGGACAGATGAATATGGAGGGGATTTCTCAGGAAGAGATGTTAACATGGACCATTTATAGGCTAATACCTAAAATAGGATTAAACACTTATTGACTGAGCACATTTTGGAAGAAGGGATACAGCTGTAGCAAATAATAAAGGTTTAAAGTCTTAAGCTCTTTTTGAAAAAATTTTTAGTTTTTATTTTAGAGACAGGGTCTCACTGTGTCACCCAGGCTGGGGTACAGTGGTACAATCATGGCTCAGTGCAGCCTTGAACTCCTGGGCTCAAGCCATCATTAGACCTCAGCTTCCTGAGCAACTGGGACTACAGACATGTGCCGTGATACCTGGTTAATTTTTTAAATTTTTTGTAGAGACAGGGATCTCACTCTTACTCAGGCTGGTCTTGAACTCCTGGCTTCAAGTGATCCTCTCACTTCGGCCTCCCCATACACTGGGATTACAGGCATGAGCCACTGCGCCAGGCCTATTCTTGGGATCTTTTTAACCTAGTAGCTCTGATCATTGAAAGGTGCTTGGTCCTGGCATAGCAGATGCTCCCTTGTGGGTGTCACCTCTACTCTTATTCCACGAGGGACCCCTCTGTCATTGACTCACGGCTTGGCATTTTTAAAAAATGTGGCAAAATATACATGGCATAAAATTTCCCATCTTAACCATTTTTAAGTGTACAGCTCTGTGGCATTAGGTACATCCACATTGTTGTGTAACCATCACCACCATCCATGTCCACTTTTTATCTTCCCAAACTGAAACTCCAGACCCATGAAACAATGACTTCCCATTCCCCCAGCTTTGGCATTTTGAAGAATATTTAAACAGAAATTTGCAGCCAGTTGTAGAAATGTCATTTGCTATAATATATAAATTGGGGGTGATTCACTAGATAGTTTGAAATGAAACAGTTTTTTACTGGTCTGACCCCAGTACATTTTGACTGCCCTTTTTACTAAGAGCTGAGAATAATTCAAATAAGTCTTCAGAAAAAGCTGCCTTAGTTTGAGTTTTCTGGAAAGCAGAGGCTGAGGCAAGTTTCCATGCTCAGGCTTTATTGGCAGGTACAATCTGAGGGCAGAAAGACCGAGGGGAGACGGTGCAGGGAACACAGAGAAAACGAGGAGGAAGGCGGCTTCCTCACCATGGTTGCCTCGGGGTGTGGACAACCCAGGCAGCACGTGGCTGTGTTGAAACCTGTCGCTTTCCTTAGGTCACATTCCTATCTTGAAGGACCGCTGGCTCTTCAGCTTGCCACAGGGAATGCCAGTGTGTAGAGTTAATTTCTGTGCTTTCTGCCAAGTGGAAAATTATCACTGGTCTGAGACCCTGGCCTGGTTAATCCAACTTGCACTGGCTGACACAGGAAGACAGGCCAGAGACTCTCTGTGTGCAGTGTTCATCAAAAGCCGAGCCAGGAATTGTTTTAAACACTGTTCTCGTTCTGCCTCTCGGTCATCGTTCGGTGCAGAATAACACGGGTGTGCCAAGACAGGCAGAGCTGTTCACAAGCACAACCAACCCCACGGGCTTCTTGGTAAATGGCGCCCAGGAAGGAGGCTTGGGCTGGGGTAGTGACACCTGGTGTTCTCCCCACCACGTGGAGCCCCACACCCTGTGGGGTGCCATCAAACCCTGCTAGCATCTGACTACTGCAACAACCGTTGACATCTGAAGAGTCACTCACACTCTTAATGTTGTGTGAACCCCACAACTACTCCTGAGATGCCCAGGGAAGGTGGCGATGGTCCTCACTTAACACAGATGGAGCTGCCCCTGCATCTCTTCCCTGCCGCTGATGATAGCCAGGGACAGGCAGGTGCAGCCCTGCCCATGTCAGGGGCTTGCATAGAGGCAGGCAGGCCAGAGCCATGTGGAGTCAAGGAGACTTTAGGAGAGTCATCTGTGGGGCGGGAGGGGCTTCTGGTAATTATTTTTCTTGGTCCTGAGAATAAACCTCAGGAGAGAGATGGTGGTCCTGCTCCTTCCTTGGACATGACACTGTTGTGTCCAGCTGAGGGGTGATGTGATGCCTGCATGTGGGGCCAACTCTGCTTGCTGTTGACAGTGGCGGAGCACAAAGTGGGAGGTGACTGGTCCTGGTGGCACCACTGAGCCTTGTAGCGGATGCCTCTGGACTTGCTCCACCACTGACTGCCTGTCACCCAGGAGATAAGCTGTCCCTGTTGCTGACATCATCTTGTTTTACATCTTCCTTTCCTTACTACGAAAAACATCCTAGTATCACAGAAATGATCAGTGATTTGCTAACATTACACAGCTTAGAAGATTTGAGACTTCAACTGAGGTTTTGTGAATGTGAATCTAGCGTTCTTTCTGTCACACTGATGGGCGAATTCTATTTCCAGTACGTTTGTGCAGGATCTGCCTGGGCTGACCCAGCCCCCTCCCACGCTCGGTTGCTTCCGTCTGCTGTGCCTGCTTTGGTAGTGCACTGCCTTGCGTGTCTCGCTCTGCGGATCAGTAAGACACAAGGACGTCCATTTGGGAGCCTTTGGCATAGCTTTTGCTTTTCTGATAAAAACACATTGGTGCCGTTGTCTTCCATGCTTTCCTGCCTTCGATGCGGCCGTGAAACCATCCTGTGACGGGAGGGAGAAGCCTGCCTGGCACTAGGAGACATAGGACTGAGGCTCGCCGGCACTCTGGGCGAGATTATCTCCCCGTGTGTTTAAGTCACTGGAAGTCCAGTCGCGGCTGCCCGCTACAGAAAGCATTCTCAAAAGAAACAGAGCGCAGTGAGGCTTACCAAGTTAATGTCCTCCCTCTCAGACTAGGAGGCCGTGAGGGGGCCGAAGGACTCTGGCAAGGGGAAGGTGGGGCTGCACGGGGGAGGTCAGGCTATGAGGACATGTCCTGGTGCAGGAGGATTTCTGGGAGACAGTGACCCCTGCAGTGTCATCCCTGCTACTGTCCTGAAAAGGTGTGCAGAAGTGCAACGCATAGAGACTGGGCAGTTGCCCACGTGGCATAGGTAGCCCTGTCTTCACCGGCTTCTCGGCCCCATCTACCTCTCCAAGGAAAGAACTGAGGCCTCATTCTGCCCCCGTCTTCAACCAGCCTGCCTCATGCAGGCCCAGGTTGGCCTGTGGCCAGGAGACTAAGCTGCCACCCCTGCCCTCAGGTCCTGGAAGATCTCCCCATTCCCTTCTCTGAATCCAGAAGTGATTAGAAACAAAACAGCCTTTTGGGCCAGTTCACCTCAACAACCTGAGGAAGGAAATGGAAAAGGTCCTTCTATTCTTTGGCACATGGTCCATCGTGAATCAGGATTCATACCCACTGCTGGGCAGTGCCTGCCTGCAAAATCATCATTATTTTAACTGGAAAAAGGGGTATTTTTTCAATCAGTAATCCTTAATAGGAGAGAAGATAAGTGCTGCCTTTTATTTTTAGTCACATAGGCTGCTGAAAGTGAACTTGGATCATGTGTTGAGCTCCTCTCTTGAAGTCCTGGAGTTGGAAGTGTTGGGGTTACCGAGTGGATGCTGTCCTGGCACTGAGGTGTTTTCTCTTGCAGGGGTGCGAGTCCTGTTCCTTGCTGAGCTTCCTCTGAACTCAGAACGCAAGTCCTCATTCTGAGTTCAGAGCTTCTGCTTCCCAACCTTGACAAAGCCTCTCTGTGCTCTCATTTCTTCAAGGGGACATGATTGTCCTCCTGCTGTGTTATTTAGGTCCTTCCCCTGTGCTGACACTCTGTGGACAGCTCCAGAGCAGTGTCTCACAGTTCACCAAGCTGAGAGAGAGAGAGAGAGAGTGTGTCTCTTCCTTAACAGTTTGTGCACAGATGTCAGGACTGAGCTATACCGAGCCTGGGTCGTGTGATTGTCCCCAAATGCTGACACCATGGTGCAGAGGGATGAAGAAGGCTTGTTGGCTTGGCCACATGAATTTACCCTTCCCTGGGTGTGTGTCAGAGTGTGTCGGGTGTAGATCTAAGGACCTGATTGGCCGGCTCTGGCCCATTCCTCACCCAGGCCATGCGGACCACACGTGTATGTGTGTGCACAGTCAAAAGAGGCCGACCCAGGGAGCATTTTATGTGAAGGAGTGCCTTTGGTGAAAAATGCCAAGTCAAGTGGTTATGCCTGGTTGTTTTTATCCATCCTTTCATCCACTGGAAGGGTTTCCTGATAGGTGTCTAGGCCTAGAGTCCTGAGGATGGTGTTTGTCGTCTGAGAGTTGATTCCACTGCTCTGAGGGACACACATTCTCACCTTTGGTGTTGGCCCTGCTTGCGTTTTCCTCAATAAATACATGCCACCTGATCCCACGTCATCTTGCGTACTCTCTTTAGCATTTCATCTCTTCTCTGTCGCACAGATCAGCGTAGTCTTATCCATAAATGAATCACGGTATTTACAAGCAGTGAGTTTATTTTCTGGTTTTGTGTGAGCTTGTGCGCACATGTGCATAGGTGTGTGTGTATATTTCCAGACATTTGCAAAGCAATTATTTTTATAGTGCCTGTAAAGTAAATCAAATCATCAAATCAAAGTCTGTGATGACCCACACATTATGGAACAAAAGAGAACAGAAGCTTACCACCAAGACAAACAGGGATTTTATTTTTTGGATTTTGATTTTAGGTAACGGGACACTGATCGGAGCCTCAGCAAATGTCGTTTGTGCAGGGATAGCCGAGCAGCATGGATATGGATTCTCTTTCATGGAATTTTTCAGGTACATTTAAAACGCATTTAAAATTTCTGTTTATCCAGTTCCTAAACTTACTTAATTAAAAAAAACCACCAGTGCCCGATGCAAACTGTTAAAACATGAGGATACGCATGTTTTAGCAATTAGAGAGACTTTGGTATAGGTAAGGTTAACACAGGAAAAAAGCACATTAAAAATGTATTGCTGGGATTAGATGTAACGCTGACGATGATTTAGATATTCTGGATGATTTGGGTTGAGTCAGAAGGTCACGAAAAGGTTATGGGCTTGCCAGGTATTTCATGCTGCTATGTTTTTGAAAATTCCAATGGGGGCTTGTGCCTTGGCTGTCCATGAAGATGGTACATAACAAGAGGCTGCCTTCCCCCTACTGGACTACACAGCAGAAAGAAGTCCCTGCTGACAAGGACCCAGAGATACTGCAGACTAGAGCTGGAAGATTCTGCTGAGGGCAGCACGGGAGTGGGTATTCCAAGTTTCCCTGCGTGGGCACCTCTCAGGAGAGGCGAGGCCCATGGTGGGGGAGCATGCTCAAGAAACTTCTTCCTCTTTAGACTCTCATCTGCTTCTGGTGCCTGCAGAGGAGACCCTGCTCTGAGGGGGCTGGGTCTACTCTGGGGTCCTGATTGCCTGAGTACCCTTGTTTATATGGCACAACTGCACATTGCAAGCAGGTGAGTGGGCAGAGTGAAAGTCAGTGGCCCCTGTAAAATGGTGCTATCAAAATGAACTTCATTCATTTGGTGTTGAGAAAGATTTCTGTGGAAATTCTTTGTAAACTCATGGCTCAGTATTTGCACAGTGATGGTTCTCGGAACCAGCCTTGGGTACAGATTTGTAGCTTCAGTGCTGGCTGCGTGGCAGAGGGACCTGCAGCCCGTGGAGGCAGTGATCCCTCCCTCAGGCACTACTGCCTGGGCTGGGCTTGGGAACAGAACCCTGGCCGTCATACCTGGGGGAGGACCAATAGCAGTTTCTGTGTGTAATAGAATTTTGACTTTGTCAGACTTATTCTATTGGCTGTTTCCATAGTTCATAAGAAAGTAGTAATCCTTGGTAATTTTGCTGAGACATTAGTTCAAATGATACTCTTGGGCAGGTTGAATGTGGGAAAAGGCACTTGGATGGCGAGGGAGCCATGAAGGATGCTGAGTGTGTGTCTCCCAGCAGGACCCTGGGTACTTTGCTGCCCCTGCTGCTAAGGCACAGGGTTCAAAACTTGCTGCTCTACCAACTTCTTCCTGTTTAGACTCTCATCTTCTTCTACTGAATGTAAAAAGAATAATTTCATCACTTAAACAAGAATTCTCTTGATAAGAACAGCAGCCATTATGGCAAATGTAGCGGTGGCCTTGCAGGATGGCCCACCTCACACTGCCCCACAGTCAGGGAGGGTCCAGACTCAGGGCACAGCCACGGAAGGGGGTAGGAGACAAGTGGCACCAAGTCCTGACACAGACTTGGGTCCCAAAATTCCAGCACCCTCTCGTTTGGGCCAGGCCCCTAATTTCTGCAGAGCTGGAAGGCTGTCTGTCATTCAGATGCCTTTGATCTCTTCATTTGGCCAAGCCTGTGAAACACTGGCCTCTATGTTTTCTGGGGACCCATAGGTTGGATTTCAGAGAGCAGGAAGACCTCATGGCCACGTCGCAACACTGGTTGGTCTCACAGGTAGGCATGGGAGGCCTGGTGTTAACATTATGAAAAAATTTAGAGTAACAATACACCCAAGTCTGATCTTTCCCCCAGTATCACTTTGGAATAATGATCAGGAAATCTGCCAACTGAAAGGGTTGGTGTCCACACCATCCAGGACACGTGAAGTACCTGCGGTTCAGCTCCAGCGGGTGATGCATGTGTGCCCTGAACTTTTCACATAGGCCTTGCATTTGGTATGCAGTGTGTGTAACACTGTGCGAGCGTGCATGCAGTTACAGTGGTGAACCGCTAGGATGACACTCAGGAACTTGGTGGCCTCAGAAAGCTTGGGCAAGACTGCTGGTTGTCTCCTCAAAAGCTTGTTAGCTCCTGGCCTCATGGATCGCATCCATCTTCTTGGATGGAGAGAGAATGTCTCTGTGGTCAGCAATAAAAGCTGTGCCTTGTTTTGGCATGGTGCCAGTTGTCATAGCTCTGACCATCCTTCTTACAAGGTCCTTGCTGTGTGAAAATCAGAGCAGTTTTCCCAGGATATGGTCATCTAATTGTTGTAGGGCCCTTATTTGCATGAAGTGCTTAATTTGAAATTGCAAATGCTCAAATTTGACTTTTATCTAACTCATTTAAAAATTTCTTTCCATAAATGTGGCTTCCTATGATACACAGTAAAAAATGTTAACTTCCTGCTGTACTTTAAAAAATAATCATGTTTCTGATTATATAGGTATACATTTAATGGAAATTATATAAAAGAATAAAATATCAAAGTAACCTATAATTTTGTTACCCAGAAATAACCACTGATCATAATTTGGTGTGTTTTCTTACATTTCCCTGTCTACTATGTGATACATATTCATTTTTTAACAAAGCTTTTTAATCACACTGTGTCCTACCTTTTATTCTTCATAGTATATTGTGAACATTTTACCAGGCCATTAATTATTCTTCCAAAATGGAATGTTTATGTCTACAACACACAGATGTATCCCTGTTTATCTTACCCTGAGGCATCGAGGTTGCTTCCTGTTCTTTGTTGTCATAATCAGTGGTGTGCTAAATACCCTCACAAGTAAAACTTCATTTCATTTCTGACAATTGAAGATGAAGTTCCTGACTTATGACACTGGCTGAATGAATGATGTTTTACGAACCCAGGTAAATACTGGCAAGCTGGCACCCAGAAATGCTGCATTCCACTCGTGCCATTGAACTTCACTGCTGAAACTTATCACTCCTGTTTTAAATGCTCAGGGTTCATCTGGCTGGCTAACAATACGTTCCTGTTTTGTTTTAATTAATTCTACTGAGATTAAACTCTTTCTATTTAAGTATTGGATATTTGCATTTCTTATTTTGTAAACTTTCTATTCATATTGTTTGTCTATGTCTTTCTCGTGAGAGATACGAATTCTTCGTATTTTTCGGAAGCTCTCTTTGCATCTACAGAAATCAGTTCTGATATATATGTTGTTACTATTTTTTAGTTTATTTTTGTATTTTAAATTTTGCAGAGGGGCTTTTAGATATTCTCTAGTCAAAACTGATACATGTTAACTCTATTTTTACCTAGACTTTTTCTGGTTTTATTAAAAAATTTTTAAATTAAACTGTTTCTTTCAAGATAATTGTACATTTATGTGCAAGATAAAAGACAGAGAAATCCCATGAATGCTTTGCCCAGATACTCCCAACAGTAAACTCTTGAAAAACTATAGTGCAATATCACAACCAAGATCTTGAAATCAATACAGTCAAGGCACAAAAGAATTCCATCACTGCAAGGATCCCTCATGTTGTCTTTCTATAGCCACATCTACTTCCCTCCCACCTTCTCCCACAACTGATCTATTTTCTATCGCTGAAATTTTCTCATTGCAAGAATGCTTTATAAATGGAATCATACAATATGTGACCTTTCCAATTGGCTTTTTTCACTTGGCATCATTGCCTAGTGATGCATCCAAGGTAATTCACATATTAATATTTTATTCCTTTCATGCATTCCATGGGATGGATGTACCCCAGTTCATTTACTAATTCATGTGCTGAAGAGTATCTTAGTTGTTTCCAATTTGCGGTTTTTATGAATAAAGCTGCTATGACATTTTCTCCCAATCTGTAGATTATCTATTCATCCACTCCACAGGTTCTTCTACAAAGCAAAAGTTTTAAATCCTGACGAGGCCAAATGTGTCAAATTTTCCTATTATGTATCATGTTTTTGGTGCCAAAAGCATGACAACCTGAGAACTCTTTGCTTAGCCCTAGACACCAAAGATATTTTCCTGGTTTTTTTCCCCTAAAAGTTTTATAGTTTTATATTTTACATTTAAGTTCATGTTGCATTTTGAGCTAATTTTTGTTTAAGGTGTGAGGTTTAGATCAATGTTTCTTTTTTATTCCTGTCCCCTATGGATGCTGCATGACTCTGGCATCATTTGGTGAAAAGGCTATGCTTCCTCCATTGAATTGCGTTTGCAACTTCATCAATAATCAGTTGAGCATGTCTTTGTGGCGCTCAACTGTGTGTTCTCTGTTCTGGTCTGTGGATCTGTGTGGCCCACCCTCCCCAGTACCACAGTGTCTTGGTTATTGTAGCCGTACGGAACTGCTTCAAGAGAGAAACGACATACTGGGTTACAGTTTTATCAGGATCAGAAATATTGGCATATAGAAAGAATTTAAAACGACCTTGATAAAATTATTGGTATTGAGGTCTGCAAATAGTTTCTTAGAATTATTTTAAAATTTTATCTGTTTCAGTGGTTGTTTCCTCCTTGTCATTTCTTATCTGTGGACTTGATCTGTCTAGTTCTATTTTTCAAAAAATAAGATTCTGATTTACCTATTAGGTATAGTTTTCTATTTTCTACCTCATTAATTTCTGCTTTTATCTTTATTATTGCCTTGCTTGTGCTTTCTCCTGGTTTACATTGCGGTTCTTGCTCCAGTTTTTTTGCATTGCAAATTTATTTCATTTATTTTTAGTCCTTTATTTTATTTGACATAAATGTTCAAGGCTGGGCTTTTCCCTCTGCACACTGCTTTAAATGTGTCCCGGGATGTGATGTGTAGTGCTTCCCTTATTATTTTTAGAATTTCTGTATTTTCAATATGACTCACCTTTCATCTGTTAGATGTTTAATAGAAGTTTTTTCTGTTTCTAGGTTGAAGAACTTTTTTATTTCTTTTGTTATAAATTTCTAGTTTAATGGAAGTTATTTCTGGTTTCTGTGCGCCCAAATTTTATCATGGTTTATGTGTGCTTGAAAAGCAGGTGCATTCTCCATTATCGCTGGGTAAGCTCATATGTTTATAAAATCTACCCAGTGGTTACACTAGGTTGTTTATATCCTTATTTAGTTCTTGTCCACTCCATCTGTCTTGTACTAGAAGTGGCATGTGGAACGTCTCCCATTATGAGTGTCTTTCTATTTATTTCTCCTTGAATCTCTTGCTGTTTGTTTCTGAAAGGTAGTTACAATGTTATTTGGTGGCTACATATTTATTACTGTCCAATCTCCACTATGAGTTGGAAGCTTTTAGCACTAATAAATATCCCACTTTATCATGCTTGGTGCATTTTGACTCGAATTCTACTTTGTTTGATACTGGGATCACAAACCCTTTTCTTAGCTTTCATTCTTTCTCAATCACTTTGTCTTAGGTGTGTCTCATATATACAGTATATTGTTGGGACTTACTTTGTGAACCAAAATAAAAATATTCTTTTCTTTTTTTTTTTCTTCTGTTTTTTAGAGACAGAGTCTCACTCTCTTTCCCTGCTAGAGTGTAGTAGTGTCATTATAGCTCACTGCAACCTCAAACTCCTGGGCTCAAGTAATCCTCCTGCCTCAGCCCCTCAAGTATCTGGGACTACAGGTGTGCACCATGATGCCCAGCTAAGTTTTCTGTTTATAGTAGAGACAGGGTCTTGCTTTTGCTCAGGCTGGTCTTGAACTCCTGAGCTCAAGCAATCCTCCTGCCTCAGCCTCCTGGAGTGCTAGGATTACAGGCATGAGCCACCATGCCCGGCCTGTCTTTTTCTTTTAATAGATAAGTTTAGGCCTTTCACATTTATTGGTATGACACACTTGCCATATGATTTCATTATATTTTGTGTATATTACATTTTAGCTGCTCTGTTATACTGCAGATCTTTTTTTGCTCTTTTATTTTCTAAAATTTCTCTTTGTAATTAGGTTTATATTTTATTCTAGTGATTTCCTTTGTTCTAATGCTTTTTCACATGCCTTTAGTTAATCTTAAATATTTAGTTTGTCTATCTTTAAAGATACCCTTTGACTTCTACCTCTTGCCTATATGACCACTGATAAGTCTATGCTACAGTACGTTTCTCTTCTTTTCTTTCTCTACTCACTTCCTAATTGAATTATTTCTGCTCTCAAAAATATTAATACAACATTTATTCATTGTTCTCCCACCCCTGATCCATGCTTGCTTGTCTTAGATCTATAATTAAGTCTGTTAGATACTCACCATCGGTCCTTTCGGCAGGTGAAGTTAATCTTTAAGAAGAGCTCCTGAGTACAGTATTCCCTAAGTTTTTGTAGGTTTAAGACTGTGTTTCTATATTCTTAACATTTTAAAGAGGGCTTGGCTTCATATCTAATAAATCCTTGGTTCACACATACTTTCTTTGAGTTTTGTGAAAATCTTGCTGCATTGTTGCCTCATCTGTGTGTGTGCTCGGGCAGCCTGTTGGCAGCCTAATTCCCTTACTCTTGTGAGTTATTTGATCATTTTGCTACAGGTCTGGAGGATTTTTAAAATTTGTCTTTTGAGTCTAATAGTTTTACTAAACTATTCCCAGAGATTCCATGGGCCCCTCTAATGTGTAGGATTATGTCTTTTTTCAGTTTCAGAAAGGTTTCTTGGATCATAGTTTTAAGTATTTGGTATGTTTTGTTGTTTCATGGATTTTTTTATGTTGAATCTTACTGGCTTGTGTTTCATTTCAACTGCTCCCCGTGTGTATCTAGTCCGACCATCTAGGTCAATCACCATGGCGATGCATCCAACATGTGGAACAGGAGTGTGTCCCAGGAGGTGGGAGGGTGGAAACAGTTGTGGCCACCACATACATGGGAGGTGTGAGGGGAATGCTGGGGAGGCTCCTGCCTGCTCATCAGCACCTGTTGTCACCTCAACATGCCCGCGCTGTTAATGCCTTTACTCTCCACATTCCCTGGAAATTACAGACATGCGGCTCCTCTGTGGGATTCCCTTGCTTTTCTCCACTCCTAGCAGCCCGCTCCCTGAGCACTCAGCAGTAAACAAACGTTCCATTACTGTGAAGATAAAGTCCCCCTTTTTTATATATTAAGTTCCAGTCTGTATCTGGATGCATTGCTGTTTCCTTTATAGTCCTAGAGCTGGTACTGTGTGTGTGTGTGTGTGTGTGTGTGTGTGTGTCTGTGCGTGTGTATTTTATGGCACTTCTAATTTTAAAATATAGTAAGACAACTCATTGTTTTTTCTTTTTAATAATCATCTATCCAAACTTATTTACTTTTCAAATAAACTTTTAAATCATTTCATCCAAATAAAACATTGAGATTGTGACTAAAACTGACATCATACTGATGGAGCATCCTCACATTCGGAAACATGACTTGTTTCTCCATTTATTCAGCTCTTGTTTTTAACAAGGTATTTTATCTTGCTTTAATAAGGAATTGTTTCTTCATATAGGTTTTGTACCTTCATTACTATTTTTGTTTGCCTAATGTAAATTAGATAGTTTTAATATATGTCCTTTTCTTACTGTTTATTCACAGCAAAACTAATCAATTGCTTTTATGTTTATCTTGAATTTGGCCAATATTTTTGATTCTCGGATCATTTTTAAAAATTAAATTATCTTGTATTTTCTTAGGGATATAATCATATCATCTGTAAATAGGATTTTACCTTTCTTCTTAAGTATTTATATATATATATATATATATATTTTTTTTTTTTTTTTTGAGACAGAGTCTCACTTTTGTTGCCCGGGCTAGAGTGCCATGGCGTTAGCCTAGCTCACAACAACCTCAAACTCCTGGGCTCAAGTGATCCTCCTGCCTCAGCCTCCCGAGTAGCCAGGACTACAGGCATGTGCCACCATGCCCGGCTAATTTTTTCTATATATTTTTAGTTGGCCAGTTAATTTCTTTCTATTTTAGTGGAGATGGGGGTCTCGTTCTTGCTCAGGGTGGTTTCGAACTCCTGACCTTGAGTGATCTGCCC